>LUCM01011543.1:187931-258315 GCA_008360955.1 Fasciolopsis buskii
TTAGAGATGTATCTAATGAAGATTAATGATAAGTGTTTTCTCGGTTTTTATGCACCTGTCATTTTCCGGAAACGCATGACCGGGATGTACAGATTACATGCCGAACAGGCAAAGTCACACCAGTGAAAATTTGGAAACGTGTAAATACAGCTTGATGCTCTTGTTTTTATGGGTAAAATTTTCTCGGAGCTCCGTTCGTTGCCGACACACTAGTAATACCTTTCTGCTTTTCTTACCTCTTTTTGCCCTGTAAATTGACGATGCAGAAAAAAGACGCTATTTCCACGAAAGGGCGTCGTTGACAGTTGTAAGCTTTCAAATGTGATTGGGGTCGATTGAAAGTCGCTAATTCACCACTACTTCGGAATCTGAGCTAGATTCACTCTCTAATTTGGAAAGTGAAGTTGCAGGACTGTTTTACTTGGCATAAATTGGATCATCGGTTGCAATTCATTCGTCAGAAATTTCGAAAACTAACCAGTCTTTTTTTCGATACTTCCTTCCTTTTGTTTTATTCATACACCAGTTGTGTAGTATTTTGCAGATGGAATAGCCAGTGTACTTGGAGCACGCGTGTCCAAATACTGTTCTACTGACGGCTTGTACGCCACCGGTCAATAACAGGTATAACTTGTTCTGGGCGCATGCGGATCACGACGGCTTGGAGCGTGCACACACACACACACACACACACACACCGGCATATCAATCTTCAAGTAGAACAAGACTATGCACAATTTGGAACCGTGGGCACTGGTTGTTTATGACAGTAAAACAAATGGCCTATTGCATTTTGTCCCCGAAATTTGAACGCAAAGCATTGTGACCGCACCGTGGTCCCTCAAAAAACCATCCGTTTATCCACAGTACGGATCAACTAGTTTGTGGCAAATTGTAATACATTAACATCCATCAACCACCCGTTGTGATTTAACCGCATCCAGTTAAGGTCATATGAACTGAAGACCGAAAAAAAAAAGACTGTCCATCTCGTCCGACAGTTCACCGTCCACCCCGTCCCCGGTATTCGTTCTTTCGATCACGTGATCCATCTCTTCGAGGGGCACACAAATCCTCGACTTGACCTGATCCCCGACCTCCGTACATGCGTACACGGGCAAACATACAAACAAAGCACGTGTTTGGACATTTTTATACTCGCAGATGACAGCACCTTAACAAGGCCATTTGGGGGGGTTAACCAGTGCAAGTTTTGCTATCCAAATGCTTCGGATAAATTGTCAGATTAGATAATCCATTTCATTTTGTCCTCGAAGTTCGTCCTCTGGTGGTGGTGGTAGTAAGAGTGATGTAGATTGTAGACAGGTTGCCACTAGTAGCTGCAACAATATGAAATGTTTTCGACCATCCAGGTATTAGGGATTGAAAGAACCATTTGCCGATAGCTGATTTTTAGGCGGTCGAAAGACGAGAGCGATGTCAAGACCGATTAGTCGAAACAATGGGAACATCGATGATATACAGTTGTCAACGCTAACAGGTGGGCAGCCCGACCATCTGCAACCGGTCGAGTAATCAGGCACAATCGGATTCAGGTGACCCGAACTTGTACACTCGAAGAGGAAAACTGTAGATCGGCAGTCACACCCCGAGCTGTACTGAACAGATTACGAATGCCCGATATGGAAGGTTACCGGGAAAGAGCTGGTCCATGATTTATGTGCGCATTTCTACTCAACAATTTAGATGAAATTGGGGATACTTGTTAAGCTTGTTTTATTACGGCAGTTTGGCAAAACTTGGCGCTATTTTAAACGAAGTAATGGTGATCTGATTCACCTGAGCCCTATTTTCTGTTCATCGAAATCCATTTTGCCATCAACTGAATTTGATGTAACGAAACCCCAGCAAGGACTGAGAGCCGCTAGACAATTCAAATCGATTTTATTTCATTCCTAAAAAGCTCACCGATTTTGTACAGCACTGTGAAATGTGGCACCATCTATTCCGATAGCACTTGAGCTCTTTTTGGCCATGTTTAATCTCCTAATTCCACTAGGGCTTCATATCTGGCCAAAGAGGTCCTCAAATGGAATCACTGATAGCTGTGGTTTGGTTAACTTCTAACCTTCAGCTCGCTGTTTCTGTCATCACTTCAAAGGTAAGGAGATTCTTCAGCATCGTAGGAATTACTACATCACTCCATCTAACGTTGCATCGCATGTGAATACTAGTTCATCATTATCACCATTGTAGACGTCTATCAGTCATTTAAGGTGTAGCTCTCATCCTCCCATACTGGAGACTAGTGGCGAACGGCACCAGTTGCCATGCCCATAGCACGCTTACATTTAGTTGCAAGAAATTCTGTTGAGCTTGCCATTTGCAATTTAAACTGATGAATCACCTACTCGTCTTCTATTGATCTACTCTGACAGACTCATTCTGATTGGCAACTTTCGTCCTCACAACAAATCGTCAGTTTGTTCGTCGGCTCAGAGTCGGGCTCGTAGGACTTCACACGACTCGGATACACTATCTGAAATTATTCAAATTCAGCTTGACTATATTCAAATTGTCGCGCGTATCCGAAATAGTTAAAGGCTGACTAATCGATTAAAACTGACCGTGGATTCCCGTCGTGCCCTGTGAACAAACTAACTTCCCGTACACACTTCTGGTGATTCAAACGAGAAATTCTGGTGCCAGAAGAGTGCATCATTCCAGCTAATTTGCTGTCAGCCATAGTCTTTCGACGTGTTCGAATCCGTCGTCGAATAAAACACGTCCTAACCAATGGGCACTTTTAACCGAGTCGGAAAGAGGTGGAATGGGCTAGCCGCCCCTGGTCAAACGAATAATGTCGTGGTGCTTGGACTTGAAGGTCGCGGATTCGAATCCTTCCACCGCCGGTCAACTTCCCCAATCAGCAACCCTCTGTTGACCGCGGCGCGCTTCCTGAAAAAGGATGTGCGTTGTTATTTCATTAATAAAAGGAAATAAAAGATAAAAGAAATGTGAGTACATCGAAATTGGAACGAGAGCGACGAAAAGTAAACTGGTGGACAATTAAGTCGCAATTTAACACAGTCACTGGAACTTCAGCCTCCCGAATACATTCAGAATAGCAGATATACTCTACTCACAGGTATCAGGGTGAGTTAGGGCAAGACAGAAATTCAGCTCCATGTGGCTCTCGTGAACTCATCTCCACCGAAAGCAGATATTCGCGAATCCAAAGCAGAACCTTGGCTTTTGCCGGGCAGCTACTCATGTGTCCTAGTGGTTCTATGGCACCCACTTCAAAATTCCAACTGACCACGAAGCCTGGAAGTTCGTCCATTTACCTGGTTCACTGTTATCTTATCCATCGACAGCCATGGCTAAATGACAGAATTTAACCTTATCTGGATATAGTAGCTAGAAAGATAATCCTAAAGGTCAGTCGATCCCACAGGCGGACTGTTTATCACAACGAATCGCTTCGTATGAAAGTATAACCTTTGATTGTGTGCTTATATAATCATTGCCGGTTACCTGACCCAATTTTGTTCTGTATATCTTGTATCCGACGATGTAGGACCTTGATATTACTCGGCGATTTTTGGTGGAATACCGCGTTTGCAACGGTCGAATCATTGTACCCTCCCTCCTTTATTATGAGTCGTGGATGGAATAGATCTACGTTGCGATTATACTGGCATCGCCAACGTAAGTTCTCTTCGCAAGCTCATTGGCTGGTAGCCAGACTTACGCAATGATTTGGGCCGTTTTCCCAAACCTTGTTCTGTAAATGAAATGCACACACTAATCCAAATGGACGCCATTCCCTAGGTCGTCAGAGTCCAGGATGTACACTCGATTATTTTGCTCGTTTTCGGGTGACAATCCTGGTCTGACTCTCGTTGACTCCCATTCCCGCTGGTAGAAAATGTACTTTCCTAATTCCCTTATTGCCAGTTTTAGTACAAAAGACCCGTGGAAAACATTTCATCGAGAGTGTGCCCAATGGGGATAGCGGAAGTCACTTCTTTCCCAAGACTATGAACGACCGGCCAAGAACAATGGAATCATCATCTGCTGACAGCCCCTCGGAATCCACATTTCAGTACAACTGCTGAGTGATTTGTCCATACTTTGAAAGTTATTATGGCATTTGTCCAGGCGAGTGCATGCCATGAACTTGTCAGCAGTCCAGATAACTTTCTGATATAAGATTAGACTGCTGCTCATTTGGCTAACGGTGAAAGTCCTATGGAGCAGCACAACCCTACGAACACGTATGTTGGGCCCAAAATTAGCCGAAAGTATGTTGCACTATGGTACGGTTCCTAATCAACTGGACAACCGATTATGCAAAACTCTAGATTTGAACGATCGTTCTGTATTGGAAGGACAATTAGACCAGATTTCCTATATTATCCCTATATCGAATTCTATTTCATATTGTTCTATTCGTGACGTTTTTGAGTCCACTTCAAAAGAAATTTCATCCAATCTACGGTTGGTAGCACCGCGCCACAGATTTCATTCGGACTGCTGACAGTCACTGAAATTGAATCGCGGCCCCATTTGTTTTGCCACATCAATCAAAGCTATTCATATAACATTCTCAACAATGCAGTTCCGATTTGTGCTTATTTGTTTTGTGTTCCGCTATTATCGCGAGTTCATATTCCAATACAACTACTAGTGCCCATATTGCCTGGAATACTGGTTACTGGTGTCATTTCCGGGATGTCACAGCTTTACCAAGCTCGACTGCTGACAGCTCTGTGTGTGTCTACCCAGTGACTTGAACGGACAGTTAGCTGGTTCCAGATAATAGTCAGCATCTAGGCGCACTGGTGACTGTAAATCACTAAAACTGGCAAAGTTTTCACCCAATTTTTTACTTTATTGAATGAGAATAATTGTCTGGATTTTATTACTCCTAACGGATTAATAGTTTTCTAAAGTTCACAGCTGTTCTTGTTTATCGAAAGTACATTTTTGTTCATCTTCTTTATCTTTTTGTACTTTGTTTATTGATAAAAGGAGATTGTGCATCATTTTTAGGAAGAGAGCAGGGGCCAATAGAGGTTTGCCAAGTGGGAAAGTTACTCAGCGTTGCGAAGGCTTCGAACTCATGACCTTCAGGTTGCTGCGCCGTGACGGTGACTGTTTGAACACCGCGCTCGTGAATGAAAGGGGCTCCGTGTTTTACTCAACTATGATTGATTTCGATACGTATGTGGCACTTGTAAATAGGCACTGTTCTTCATTTTCGCGATCACCATGTAGGGAAAAGTCACGGCGTTTTCACACGGATGATGTATTTATGCTCTGCATCAAGTTAAAATCAAAGGCCAACCCAATCGATGATTCGCGCTTGCGCGCTTCCTGTAAGTCACGTGATCCGGTCATTTGTCTGCCCTAGACGATCTAAGATTCAAATTTCAAATGTTCAGACTGACCGTGAGACTGAATGCTTAAAAACCTCTGCACCCTCCATAGCCTGGCTCTATGACTAGTTTGTTGCTGTACGAAATAAACAAACACCGCACGGGTTACGAAGCTCGTCTTCCTTTAATGTTCTTGTTGAAATCAGCTTCAAAACAAGTATATACGAACCGATTATTCATCGTATGACTTTCCTAGTCTTAACTGAAACTGGAAATCAACGTCCAGAATAGCCGCTAAATCGGATTCAACCTGCAGAAATCTATTGTGTGTAGTTGACTCCATATATTTTTGACAACTTTCATTCACTACGATCCAATTCATATTTATTAGTATTTACTTTGTTTCTTGCTATTCGTTATTTTGGTCATCTGTCTTTTTGAGACCTCACTAGTCTCTAAATAGACAATAATCTTTCGTTTTATACCCCCATTTCATTTTTTAGAACACAGTTACTTGATGCAAAGAGCTTGGAATCTATCCGCACAAATGTGAACGGTTTCGACTTGACGACACAAATTCGAACAAGAAATCTTGGTATTATAACAGATTTTGATCACAATAGACAATTCCAAGTGGAAGAATACGCTGAGGTCGTTCCCGCAATCATGCACGCCAAGTCCCTTGCCTCGTTCTGGCGAAAAGAAATATTTCGATGGAAACAGTACCCGAGAAGTTTGTGATTAGTCGTACCGTGGACAGAAAAAATTTATGGTTGTCTGATCGATGAATGAAAAACTGTGTGAAATAGATTGACCCTACTCACAAAACAGAAAACCAAATGAGATTCGAGTCTGATTGAAAAAGTGATGACTTTACGCAGCGCAGAATCAATGAGGAATCCGACATCCGACGCACCTAAATCACCGCAGGCCACGCAGCTAGTTAAATAAAAATATTGCACAACTGCGCAGAAAGTGTCAAGAAAATCATCGCATACGTAAAAGGAGCAAGTGGGAGAGATTTACACATTAGCAGTGTCAAGGAAACGGTATTGTCTTAGGTGCTTCGGTTAATATTCCATTAGAAAGTACAGATGGGCGAAGCATACAGCCCGGGGCATTACCATAGATACACACTCAACTCCCTCGATTGTGGCAAAGGACTGGACGACCAGTCGTAAGCGATTTTATGTCATCAACACTAAAGATACAACTGTCATTATAGCCGTGTAACGTGCTTTCTTGTAGAACAATGAATTCCAGTTACCTGTGTTTCTTGGCTGCTCATCAGAGATGCAAGAAAATAGCATGACCTCCCAGCAACGACGATTTATTGTACCGTACGAGTTTTGGTGAACACATGACAGTGACCGATTAGTTGCACTGAGATACCCTCCATTCAGCTTGACTTTTCCTTCTCGTCGGTCGCTAGATTTACCGAGAATTCAGTTCGCTATACTCCAAATGGATTCACCAAGTGGAGTTTTTTTTGCAAACTCCAAATTAATTCTTGAGGTGCATAAAATTGCTCGATTGGTTCACAAGTTATGGTATTCGTTTGGATGCATGGGCGTTGTGATGACGATAAAGATGTTGTGACAAATGGACCAAATATGGTGTCGATTTTTAGTTGATAGATTTGCAGGTGGGACGAACGATGTGGCCAGATTTCAAGGCCTTATAAATTTAGATTAATCTTGAATAATCGAAAGACTGACGACCAACCCGAATAATAATCAGTACAAAAGCGTAATCCAATATAAATCAAATTTAGAATCACTTCATAAAACAGCCATGACAATAGTAGGAACTTTAAACGAACTTCCGGGTGTTGAAAACCCATTGGTTGAACGAACATAATCAGTTGCTGTTCAAGTGTGGTCGATCAACATGACGGCTGTATATCGATAACGTAATCAGCAGTCTCAATGATTAGATCGAGACAACGCAGATCTACCCTGGAGAGTAATGCTTAGTAGTGATCCGTCAAAATAGGCAAATCATGCACTGGTTAACTCTCAGCGATTAGAATTAACTGACCGATAGTCAGGGAAGCGCAACTCATAGGGGAAACAAATAGAAAACTGAATTTCGGACCAACGACCAAAATCAGTCGGAGTTACATTATTCCACGATAATTTCTGCACCAGAATAAACTGGAAGATTACATTAATTAGTTGTAATGGGAAGAAATTCAGGGCTTACACAGTTAATTAGAATTCTGTTTACTCGGTGGTAAATGCAATGCCGTATTTCACACGTCGTGTGAAACTCCAGAAGTGTTTAACTGATAACTGAACATCGTCCGGATGTAAAGATTCTGCATGCACTCCACATGATTGGCTTCGTTTTTAGTCGTCAACGCTCCCGTTGTTTAGAGTGGGTGGGCTATATAGGAGAACAGTAGCTTTGTGAGTTAATGTATAAAACAACACTAAAATCCTTGTCGCTCTTGGAGACTTTTCTAGTACCGCCATTCTGCCACCCCTGGTGACATTAGGTCGTGTTGTTAGTGCATTCCCGAATTTTACCATTCTGGCGGCCGACGCATGCGCGCGCGCACGCACACATACACACACATACAATGAGGGAAGACTACCGAAGTGCTTTCACTCTCCCACTGTTCGCGCTTAATCCGCCACTTTCAAACCCGTAATAGACTGGCTTAGCAACTAAAATACACAAAAATCAGTTCGTTTACCATCCATCCATGTCCGGATGACACATACATACACCCACCTACTGCCGGTTGCACCCTTTATTTCTTCCCAGTCATGCCCACATCTATTCTGAGACTGTTTCGGCCGATGACACAACCCATTCCATTCTTCGACTTTCCTCTTTCACACGACCTCTATTTGCGACCGTCTAATCGTCTTGCGACCCAGGTGCACGTGACTGTCCTCGTCCGAGGGGTGCACACAGACGAATGAACGAACGAACGCACGTATACCGTGCTGTATAGTTGCCACAGGTTACCACTCCCAAATGGATGAAATTCCCGTGTTCATTTGTACAAGCCAAATTCAATTTAGATGTCTTCATTAGAAAACGGCTTATCTACACGGGGCTCACAAACCTTGAGAACAACAACATTTACTATTCGCGTAGGTAGAAATTGGGGTGTGATGTGCCAGGTAGATGTTGGCACGCGGCACGCGGAATCGATGAGACTCTTGTTCGACGTGGACAATGATTGACGCTCTACGAGAATCGGTATCCTGGCCCGAATACGGTAATCCCACAGGGCTGACCCATTCACTTCGGTGTATCCGTTGTTGAGCCAACCTTGTAGTTGACCCGTCGGATAACGTGGCCGATCCCCGCTGAGAGTCCTTCTGTCTGTCCTCGTGTCATTCGACATTGGAGTGCTGACGGGATGTTTCCAGGTTGGATAGGATTGGTTCAGACTGGCTCGCTATTCGATTTAGCATAATTTCGACCCCCTTTTACATTAGGACTGTTCGTGTAGCTGAGCCCTGACGACTGAAAACAAATAGGAGGTCGTCAGTGGAACTTAACGCGACAACGAAACGTAATCGCATATCATCCGCACATCGACCGAGGGTACATTAATGCCGTACGTAACCAGGTCACGAGACTTGAATGACACAAAGGGAAAGAATAACGCGCACCAATTTGCTTCAGTAAGATTTCAGTGATTCGCATTACATATTTTACATCATACTCAACGACCATTTAACCATGGAAACTACCAAAGGCGAGCTACGACCAATACCAGTTTTCAAAATCTTTGTTTGTAAAGCTTTAAACACATACCTGAATGACAACGGACATCTGAAATCAGAACAGTCATTTAGATAATTGGCGATGGTTCTAGTCTTTTGTTGATTATATATATATATATATATATATATATATACAGAGAGAGAGAGTTTAGAAGGCGTACACTGAGCTATAACGTTTATTGTGACGTTTCGATCCAAACTAGGACTCGCTGTCAAACGTGAATATATATATTGTATTGTATTATATTGTATTGTATTGTATTGTATTGTATGGTATTGCATTGTATTGCATTGTATGGTATTTCATTGCATTGTATTGTACTGTGTTGTATTATATTGCATTGGATTATATCACATTGTATTGCATTGTATTGTGTTGCATTGTATGGTATTGCATTGTATTGCACTGTATTGTACAGACTTTTGCGTATAATAAGTAATGTTGCATTTCAGTTAAAGAATGTGAGGGTAAAGATAAAATAGGAAAGAATAATACATAAATAAAATAATAATACACTCGTCACCTCGTGAAAATAATCATAGCACATTAAGATAGGTTGTTCAAGAATTCCGCTGCAACCCGGTCACGATTCATCAGAATCCTGCTGTGGCACGAATATTCCATGCACGCTTTTGGGAGGGGCTCTGGATTTATCCCAATTGGAATTCACAAATGACAACAAGTTCGTTAGTCCAACGGAATCGCCTATTTTCTGGGCTGTTTTACCCACGTTTTCGCCCGTATTCATAGACGGGAGATAATTAGGGTATTTTGAGTTAACTGGGATCGCGAGCAGTACAGTTTGGGTTTAGGGAGAGATCTGGATTTAAGGTCATTTTTGACCTTGCGTCGAGGTCATTTAAGAGCGCCGCATCAGTTGCCTACATGGTTATGTTGACGCAGTGAAGCAGTGAATCGGAGGCAACAAAATATGGAGTTGTGAACTGGTGTTGGAAGCAGACGGGACAACTTTACTTGAACATCTCCAGACCATATTTAATGTTATGTATTGGTGAATACGAATTACTGAAAACGAGCTTGTTTCGCACGTTGTGTTGTTCTCAATGTGTTCTGTTGGGATTTTTCAACTTTTAAAGCAAACCAAAGACCCGCGCGTTACTACGTGAGCTTTAACAGTTACGTTAAGCTTTGTACGAAAGTGGCCCTGGCTAATGCTCGGTGTTCTCAGTTTCTCCAATCGAAGTGTATCACACAAATCAGAATATCCCAAACTATGTCGGACTGTTTTGAGGGAAGAGCTCGCGTGAACGTTAGTAATGTGTCCTTAGGTCGCCAAGCCCTGAACGAACGAGACACGGTAATCAGTGGGCGTCAGAATTGGAACGAAACTTTGTGAACTCGACACGAGTCCTTCGATCAGTTGGCTGAAGAAGAAAAGGAAAGGTTCCATCGCCTACGCTTCATTCAATAAGGAGAAAGCAATTGGAGCGATTACGGTTCAAGCGCTGAGGAAAACCGTCAATCCAGAAAATCCTAATGGTGAGTTCCCGTCGGATCGCGAAAAGATTCGTCCACAACCTGTCTTCTGTAAAGCCTGGACAAGAAATTGCTTGAAGTTCTATCATTAGGACCGAAATTCTGTTGCCCATCCAACAAAACCAAGCAACTAGATATGGAAGTTGAATTTGAAAATCTGTTTTAGTCAGCTGTCGGATCTCGATGCCGCCCTCTCGGAGAGTTGTAGAGAAACTAAAATCCGATATCGTCAACTCATGGTACCAATACTCGTGACGACAGACGAGTAAAGCGAGGATTGGTAACGCTGTGCACTTGAAAGCGTCTAAAACACTAAACAAAGACAAGGAATAATGTTGACCAAACCAGATAAAAGGAAGCTGGCATTGTCATCATCAATTAAGTTGGATTACATTGAGAAAAATGAAATAGAAATACTGGGCGACGACGTCAAAATTCACAAAGACTCCACCGAATAAGAATAGACAACTCAATAGAAAAATCTATTTTCTATGAAATCACGAGCCTTAAACAGAAATGGAATGATTGACGGCTTTAACTTTGAGGCGGATACGACCCACAGGTACAAAAATTCCCAGATTGTACGGCCCACCGAAGGTGCACAAAGACGGACCTCCGGATGACGCCTTATTTTGGACATTGTGTAATTTCTCCCGATATCACGCTCTTATCTAAGTGGGTTAGCCGCATGTGGGAACCAGTCAGGGCAGTCTTTCTAGAATAGTGTTGCGAGATACATTTCATCTCACGGAAACTACTAAGAGCCTACGTCTTGAAGGGAAGCAGATGTTATCACTGGATGTAATTTCTCTGTTTACGAATGTTCCAATCAGCCCGAATATTAGTTACACTTTGCGAGTACATTTCAAGATAACAACATCTCCATAGGGATCCCACTGGATGAACTGAAACAGCTACTCTTTGTGTGCACCAAAAATGTTCACTTTCGATTCAATGGTGAAATACACGATCAAAAGGACGGAAGTGGACAATGGGTCTCCTCTGGGACCATTGTTTGATGATATCTTTATGTCCAAACTGGAGAATTAATGAACTGCGCTCTCCCACCAATCAGGCACTGTACCGTTTACTAAACGTGTATGTTGTGATAGTACTATGTGTTGTAGAGCAACATGCAGACGTAAACCATAGTTACACACGTTTAACAGTTGTGCATCCAAACGTACATTTACACTAGAAAAAGAAGCAAGACCATAGTTTAGCATACTTTGGATGTGTAATAAGGCGACGGCAGGACGGATCTGCACAACTATCAGTCTATAGAAAGGCACACATGGAAACGGACAGTAATACTTTTTCAACAGCTTTGTGCCGTTACAAGCGAAGGAGGAACCTAAATGCTGTTAGTTGCTAGAGCAAGAAGAATGATGGTCGACACGACACAATTGAAAATGAAGCTTTCGTTTCCTGCGGAGCATATTCGTACAAAATGGATACCCCGAAAGATTCATAAATAAAACTATGGAAAAACACGAAGTAAGACTAAAAGTAATAGGACCCATTAAAGAAACCCGTATACGTTCGTTTGGCCTTTAAAGGTGACAGGGAAGCGGAAATTATCCAACGGAGACTGTCAAGTTCCAATCAGTGGAACATTCTGTGCTGCCACAGTTAAAACTATTACATGCCAACCGATCATGTTTCCAACTAAAGACGAGACTGTCAGATTCTGCAGCCTCATTCTGTGTGTATTCATTCACCTGCTCCTGTAGGACCAGGTATATTGGCCGCACAACCAGGCGTTTGTCCGATCGCGTTCGAGAACACCTCCCGGCTTGGGTTTGCGACAGGAACAATTAAGGCAATCAACTGAGCGCGGTGTTGTTACACCTTGCTCGAGTCAAAACCACTCAGTGGAATGGACAAGTGCTTTTCGCACCACTACAAAGTTAGGAGCGGACAATCCAGAACTGTCAAGTGTCGCATCTTGACACAGCCGAGCCGTATCTATCCGCTTGTGTAACCGCCCCTAGCTATGCGCTACAGAAACAATGTGTCCAGACTCTTAAAGTCCCTGGCCCACTTGTCATATCAAACAAGTGGTCTACAACCTGACCGTGTTGACAAATTGACCTAATTACACATTACACATAGACGCATTCTTAGAGTTGTGACTGAATGTGAATGCAAACGGACAATTTTCCCTTGAACCATCTCTGACCATTTTAATGTTATGTATTGGCATGAATACGAATTACTGAAAACGAGCTTGTTCGCCACGTTGTTCTGTGGGATTTTTCAAACCTTTCAAGTTACACAAGGTCACCACTTGTGTCATTCGAAACGAATAAACTTTGTCAAAAGCTTGTCTATCCGAGAGGAAATCAGTCACATCCGGAAGTGACCCCAAAGTTAGTGATATTGGCGTTAAAATTTCACAGCCTATGTTCTTTTCGTGAGTCGTGACTGAGATTATTACCGATATTTTGGTGTTAGACGCATGGCACTCACGAAATGAACATTTTCCCAATGACATTTCTGGACAAATTTGTTCCACTTTCTTGTTCCCGTCCAATTTTCTCGGACGATTAAAAATGATGCTTTACAAGCGGATCGAAAGAGAATGCATTACGTATAGGTGGAATTTTGTCGTTGTTGTGTCGCAGGTATTCGTTCGATTCGGATGAAATAGACGATAGTACAGAACGGACGAGGTCTGCGAAAGAATTTCCAGAACTGAATAACTGTGTTCTCTTTCAGTCTGACTTACACATCTGGGTCGAGGGTGTGGTTCATATGAATCGTGATACCATGCGAAATATTTCATGTCCTCATATGAGTATCCAGTAATCTATCTACCACGGATGATACTGATATTATCGAAACTTCTAGGATTTCGTTATATCACATCTAGTTGAAGGTGCTTGGACCTCCAGATTAAAATGGCCAAATGTTAAGCTGAAGTATAAGAGCTGGCCCAGTTAAAGTGGCCAAATTATTTACTATAGACTGAGTTTCTAGCCATATTCGATATGTGAGATGGGATTGTAAATAAATCTGCACTTGATTCTTTCCCTATACGGGTTAAGGGACTATGCCTTTGGTTGAGATTACAACATAGTTGGCGCAAAATTGATATCGACTAAATTTCTAATCTATTTGCTCGCCAGATAACTCCAAAGCATACGGCCTACTATCGAAAAGATCGGCCAGCTCTCGATGAGCAGAAAAGAAATCAATATCATAATAGCAGTGTAACCAAGTAGCCAAGCTCTGTCGATCATATCGTACTTAGGCTACCTGCAGAAAGTAAAGTCATCCTATGAAGCTGGAGGGGATTGATTGGGTTGTGCGGTGTATGCAGAGCAACCGGTTGGCCGTTGCAAAATCATGACGGATAGGGTGCAACACTCACTATGTCGGTGAAAGTTCAACAAGTTCTCGAAGGTCGTATGCGTCATGGTAAGGCGTTTCGGCTCAAACAGTTTGGTCAGGGCGGTTCGCCGGCCCAGTTCGACCGGTCGATATTGCTCCTAATGATGATTCCTAACAAGCTGAGCTAAACAAACTGTACAGTGCTTGCCTAGGTCTGGAAGAGGTCAGTTGAGCGATGATATCGCATAGCGACTATTACTTATAATATATATATATATATATATTTAACAACTCGACAGAAACACCATTTGCAGAATGACTCTGAACCAATGGCCATCGCAAGGTGTTTCTTTTTTCGTCAATGGACTGTCGCGATTGTTGTGATTGGTTCGTTGCAGGTACAGGCGACAGCGACGCTGTCCCGAACCGTCACGTGATTTGCAAGTAAACGCATCACAAACAACCGGAGTAGATATTCTCCCGTTAACACATGTTGCGTCTATGGTCCAGATTTGAATTTATTGTGGAACTCGATGGACGTATTGCATAGTTCTCAAGCCCGCTATCGCCTAAAACCCAAACATGACTATTTATACCCTCGTAAAAATGTACCCAAATGTTAGGCCAGTCGGTAAATGATTTATTCAGGTTGAATGTCCTAGAAAAATTAGTTTATTCCATTAAACTGCTCGTTTGAATAGAAAAAAATGCCGACTCTGGTTGTTTCATCTCTTCTCCTTACCGTCTGCTTCACCTTCGTTTGTTTAGTGTGTGTGTGTGTGTGTGTTTGAAATCGTCCTTTTAGATGGCAAATTAAGAGAGCCATGCGCTAGCAGTTGGCTACTGAGGCCTCTTAAACAGCGGTGCAATTTGCCGAAACTGCAGTTTCGTGTTTTAACTATAGTCAACTATAGCCAACTAAACGAAGGATGATTGTATGAAACAATAAACAAAATATTTTCACGATGAATCTTACCTCGAAATCGCGAATAGCAGAATCAACCCGATCTTTAGTTTCCTCTTCTTCCAAACATTCACAAAGGAAGGAAAAGAAAGTTTAATATCGTCATTTGTAGTAAATTCGAGAAAGCAATACACGCAACAGAGGTCGATTCTAAGCATGCTACCAGATAGCAGGTTCCAGTAATTCCCTTTCAACTCTCATAGGTCGATAAATCGCTTGCTAGTTAGGTGGATAGGTAGATAGGCGCACCAACCAACCCACGAGTCTCCGGCCAAACAAATTTTCCGGGAGTGGCCAAGTGCCATCTCTCCGTACACGAATTCTTAGCCAGTACCATTTTCCCCGCAATTGTCAGCCGACCTGCCTATCAGAGTGTCAGAAGAGAGTTATTTTCCAAAAACTACAGACCGTGCCACTACTATGATTCTGAAATTTTGTATCGTCTTGTCTTCTTTTCATTGAGTTGGAGTGGTAGGAGGTACCGATACGAAACTTTTTGCTTCTTCTAAACATGACAGGTTCGCGTTTAACAGATTCGTGAGAAACATGATCGAGGTGAACGAACTTGTTGATTTATGGAACAACAAATACAACAGATAAATTGTTCCCCACTGAAAGAACCTTTTTTGTGCAAAGTAGATGAAAACTACCAGATAGAAGTGCTTCTTGTCAGAATCAAATCATCCACTGTGTGTGTATGCGTGTGTGTGTGTGTGTGTGTGCATAAACGTCGTGAAATGCTTTCTTCCGATTTCCTATGAATGGCTGACGTACTTTAGCGGAATAAACTGTGTGAACCACTTGTTGATTGAGGAAAGTTGTGAGAAACAGAAGCAACACATTTCGTAAATTGCCCGAGGAACAGTTTACCATATCCCATGCTCTTTTCACGGTATTTGAGAAAAATCGGATAACTGATTTCTAACCGATCAGCGGAGCTAATAGACTAAATTAAACATTCCAATTTGTTTTATACTAATCTATAAACAACATAATGACACAGTTTATTCTTATTATTACTATTACCTTCTCCAAACTGGGAGCATATGAAATCTTGTGATGAGACCAGAAAATGCGAAAATCACTCTAAAGATTAAAGGAGACATCAACACAACTCAAAATGATTGGTATGGGGTGGGTGAGTTCGTTCGTATAATCTAGTAAATCATTTGTAAGTCCGACAGTATTTTAAAGGTACCCAAAAGCATTATCATTCACGTATTTGTTACCGGTGAAAGTTGGATAGGTAAGGAGTTTGACAACGTGAAGTGAGAAAAATGAATAAGGATCGGACAGTGCCGTGAAAATCTCTCGATTCAATGAGGATGTACGTTGATTAATCTTTGTCAAATTTAGTAAATACTGGATGGTTGGCAAAGTGGACACTTGGGACATTTACAGCAGCGGAATCGGAGGCGTTTTTTTGGTCGTTTGGGAGGAAATGGGAGGGAGAGGGGACGAGATTAGAAGTGTGCGTCTGAGGGAGCAGTTTCACGACCATGGAGGGCTATTAAGAGAGGAAACAATTGCAAGAACGACATAGCTGATAGCATCCTATATGGACACAGATTTGTACACAAACTGCACGGTATTAGGCGAGTGAAGGTTGGTGGACACGTGATTACGAAGCACGTCTCGTACATAGTTGAAGAGGAGGCAGTTATTTCGATACTTATGAGGGCTTTCATTTTGAATAAATCTCATGCTCATTGATTCGGGAAGCAAGACAAACTTGAAAACGATTGGACAATGTTGCTTTTCAAAGTGAGAAGTACATAAAGCTAAACCAATGCGAGGGAATAGTCCCAGGAAGATGATAATCACCTCAGGATGATGAGGCATCACCGGGAATACCACTAATGCATTGTTGAAATAAATTGACAACATCTGCGGAAGGTGTAAACGTTCCTTTCCCGTGCATGTGACAGACATAAACTACATCCTGTTATGATAAACAAACCTAGATTGGCGATCGTAAACCACGACAAAGTGAAAGAGCTTGACGAAACTGCGGAGCAGTTTTCTGTGGCGAACCTATAGGCATAGATTGATAGAACTAAAGGCTAAATGATACAAATGCAGTTGACGTCAATGTCACCCAGTTACCTGTACTGTAGTGACAGTGAAATTGTGAAGTGCATATCGATTTTCATGCTGACTTTAAAGCCACACGGAACCTTTGATGTTTGACGCAACACTTGCCATTCTGGCCTAGTTCACTGACAATCAAGTGGAGTTGCCTAGCCTCATAAGTCCAGTTCAGTTCGGTTTTAGTTTATATACCAGTTATTTGGGCACAAAAGTGCTCTAGTTTGATTGCTACCTTGGAATACCGATTGATATTGACGAACGGACCAATGAGAAATGAAAATATTTTAGATACAGAAAAGTAGTTGACTGTTGTATTTGGTCGTATCATTTGAAGTTTCGAACCATCATCTCAACCTCTGCAATCTAATCTGGTCTACTCTGGCGGTTCATTGGTTTGGATTCTCATACTCTTCCTCCAGGTCTTGGACTGATCTCCTAGTCGGTATCTGCCTCGGAGGACAGTGTAAATCTTGGGAGGCCGTCACATATCCCAGTGACCCAAATGCATTTCATTCGGTGCTAGTCCGATTGGCTGAGTTCTGCAACCCAATATCATACATCTAACCTCAGGATTTTAAAATCAATTCTTAAGTCGTAATTTAGCAATACTACGAAGACAAGGGTGTTCTAATGCCGACAATTTCCGTATACCTTCTGGACCTCTGATCAGTAAACGGATGTCAGATCATGGCTACAAATATCCCAAGTTGCTAAACGTAGATGTGCATACTGAAGAACAACTCATCCGATATTACACCTCCAGGTTAAATATGGCCTCCCTAATGATAGTACGCGTACGCTGACCCGAAATTTTCCTCCTCTAGAACAATGTTCAAGATGAGGTTAGTTCAATCTTACAATGGCATTTTGCACTTTGGCGGTGCAAACTCACCGAAAGCATAAACAAACTGACGTTCAGACAATCGAGAAATGGTCGCAACTTAACTTCGAAATTTTTTTCGGTTAGAATATTCGCCACTTGTGAAAATATCGCTGCTACTATTCCCGATTGTAAAGGAAAATGAAAGTGGCTTAGGATGGGAATTCCCGGCGGATAGCACTTCTATTGGTAAATTAGGATAACAAATCTACGCACGCACGAACTCGGCTTCGACTGTGCGAATACAGCGTTCGGAGAAGTGAAATGATTTGTCCAAGTACATTGTTTAGTGAAACACACAACGATAGAATTTCATGGCCAATGAAGACGAATTCCACCTTCAAACCCAGGAGGGCGAAGATCCTGAGTTTGCGGAAATCATGCTTGTTTTGATATATGTCGTTTGGGGAATATGTGATCGACAAAAATTTGGGTGGGTTGAAAATCCAGTTGAATTTCACGCGTATGGGCTTCACTAATGCCAAAAAACTAGTAGAGGGTAGTATCCTAACGTCTAACTAAGCTCTTCCTTAAATTTCTCACGCTCAAGACTCCAGCCGACGTTCCCGAAGGTGAGTCATTGGAAACTCGGGTTCCTCGATCATTTTGCTTACGCATGGATTTCAATATCCAATGCGTTTTATCAGTCACTGAGGGTTGCGGATTTTCCCGATGACTGAATTCTTCTCTATTCCGCTAGAATTCCCTAACTACCGCTGCTCTTGGCCAGTTCCTAGGCTCCTAGTCACTCGATGTACCAATCATTAATTTATACGTCAAATTGCACACGCCAGACGGGTAATGGGTCTGCCAGCACCGAACGAAACAATTCTGGTCTGGAATATCCATCTCCTATGAGGGTCACATGACCCCGGAATCCTGTGTGGTGTCCGCTGCTTCTTGTGTGGCAGCTTTAATCTACTTCCCTTGTATACCGGGATCCTGAGTATTTGGTTGTAACAATAACCGCGCAAGAAGGCTGACAGAGTTCCACCATTCCTTCTCTCAAGGACTTAAAAATTCTGTAGACTGAGAACGAATGCGGTGCTGTCAAACCCAAACGAAGCGTTATCTATTTTGCTATGATATCGTCCAACTTGGAGCCTGACTACACAGTACCCGTGGTTTAACTCAACCCCCGGAGTTCTTGCCATGATGACCACAAGAGCGTTTCGCTTGCATTGACTCCGGTCACCTCCAGGAATGAGAATTGGATATGGTTGTGTAAATATATCACTTTAGACTCAACACTATTATGTAAGACAATTCACAATTTAGATGACAAATGGGATTCACAGCACGAAGCTATTTTACACGGCCGCTCTAAACACCCACAAGGCAAAATCGCATCTTGTTCTGACCTGTTGAGTTGTTTTTGAGGGGAACTTCCAATTTCTATTGAACGTTTTCCATGCAAATGCCAAACCCGTTCGAAATTTCTAGGCCGTTCAAATGATTCGTTGAGTGGGTGAACATTTTCTCCTATGTTACTGCAAACTCAGAATCCCAGTTGGGTATCCGAACCCTGTGCTGTCAGTCATTTAGTCCCTTGGGCTTGCCGCATTCCACCAAAAAGAACAGTTCGGCAATTTATTTATACTGTGTATTACTTTACAATGATGTGCATCAAGTGGCTTATTAATGTGTGTGTGTGTATATGTGTGTGTAAAAACAGAAGGGAAACTAATCGCGCTGCACAAATTGTATGAACAAGAGACCAGTGGTAGTCTGATGTATGTGTTTGTGTGAATGGGTGTATGTATGTATGCATGTATGTATGTGAGTATGAAGGAGAGAGAGAGAGAGAGAGAAAGAGACATTGGCCATGCTGTGGTATATATTCCGTGTGTGTGTGTGTGTGTGTGTGTGTGTGTGACTGTACAGAAAATGTTCCTCGTCCGCTTTAGACATTGCTTTTTGTGGATGAAACAGATAAAGAGCGACGATGGATTTTAAGTATTATGTTAAATAGTCCATTATATGTGTGCCACATGCCAGACTGGCAACATTCTTCTCAGTGCCCCGTGATCGATGGAGTCAAGACGGATTCGGTGAAAGTCATCGGACGCGATTGTGGTGCCGGTTGGACATCCAGCGCTAAATTCGGATTGGCGAATTCGGAAAAGGAAAGAAACAGAAATGAACACACATCAAGTCAAGCACAAATCAACCCACTTTGTTTTCAAGTTTGTTCATTAACTATAAAAAAATCAAAAATTTCATTTTATTACGAAAATTCGCATTGAAATTCACTGTGGGGTGTAACCAAGAAATCCGGTTACAACAAAACATACTCATTAACAACTTTCCAAAATTAAAAGTTTAAAATTTCATGAAATATAATTCACCCTGTGATATCATCGCTCATTTCACCATAAAGAAACCATGGTGAATTATTTCATGAAAACATTCAATTTCCTATTACTAACATGTACCAAGTTTAAAATTAACTATTGTCATATTTAGAGCAAACACAACAAACGGTTGCTCAGTTACACTCTTCTCCACCAAAGGTCACATGACACTGGGAAAATAGTCACACCTTTGGCGGAACTCAACTTCTATCTCCCAGATTGACGATGCCAAACTCTGGACGCGTTCCTGTGCTTCGATAAACTCATTGAATAATTTTAAATCCATGCTTCACTCGTTTTCGTCATTTTAGCATATTTAGCCACTATCAAAGCAAACAGAACGTTAGGAGGAGAATGAGGGTCATATTATTGGTGTTGATACCCAACGCCACAGCCGCTTTAGGGAGTTGGGAGAAGGGCTCGCAGGAGAGCTTCCTCGAATAACGTCAATAATGGACCCAGCTGAAAACAAGGGAACAATACAGCTAGCTATTCGCTTTTTACATAATTTCAGATTCCGGTTGAGCCTTGTTTTAAGGTTCTGAAGTTTGGGTAATAATTACTGCATGATTTGCATACTATACCCACATCGGTTATCACAGTGATTCACTTTAACGTATGTCGGAATACTGTGTGTCCAAACATGGACGATCGATAACACCAAAACCTAAACAGTAGACAGAACACGCTTCAATCGCAAGTAGCATAAAACAAATAGAAAATGTGAGCTAAAGCTATTTTTCGCACACCTACTTTGGGACCTGGAAACAGTCTAGTCGAGAAATTTAGCCTAATCAAGCTTGATTGACATCTGTAATGTGGTCATCACTTTTGTATCGATATAACCATACACATGCACACACACACACACACACACATACACTCGTTGTACGACATCAAACTGTTCCATTTTCATGGAATATTAAACCAGTCCACTCCTTCTACTCTGTGTCCCACACGCTACCGCGGAAGCTTTCGCTTTGGGTAGGTTAAATTTAACTAAGGGCCGAATTATTAGAAATGGAGTTTATTCCCCAAGTAGGTTTCTATCCGAGTCATCATCTATTTCCGTTTCCACATTCACAAATTACTAATTAGACCAAAACGTATCCGTAACACGTGTAACTAGCCCAAGAGTTAGTAACCCACACACACACACACACACATGCACACACATGCACACACATGCACACACACACACACACACACACATAGACCATGACTGTGTTCGGGACAGAGAAACGGAACAAGCAAATTCCACGATGAATGTCCGCAAAAGTAAAGTAAAAAGCACTTCGGACAAACTAAATCGTGTTTTTCGAAATGTGCTGTCTTCTATGCTGCTTGAAAGAAAGGGTATTGTTAACCATCAGTTGATTGCACTGACAGACGGAATACAAGTACAAATTGGACTGCAAACGCAAAGAACTTGAACTGAAGCTACGATTACTGTGGCCAGTTTCGATTCTAAAATTGTTAGTCTTTTATAAGTAAAAGAGCATCACTTAGAATAAAATGGATTATTGATTAAGTTTTGCAAATAACACCCATTGCTTCGGTATGGCGATCGGAGTTTAAGCACTATGCGCGTCCCAAAAGCATCTTGGACCGAATGGGAAACCTGTCATTTCGACCATTTTCGCTCACCAGGCCACAGAAATATCATCTAGCTCGAGTTGTTATTGGGGTCTTGCCCGTGGCTAAACGCACGATTCATGTCCGTCTTGTTTGCTTGCCCATGGGTATGAGAGTACACGCGTTTGAACTCGTTCATTCCCTCAGGCAGAAATAAAATGACCGTCTTCATCAGGTTTCAGTTATATTGATTTCGCGAATCATCCGCGACTATGCCAACCTTTGGTGTGGGGGATCGATGCGACTTCTGATCACCAAACAATAACTAAAAGTCAATTATGATGCATTAGACCGTGGTCACTATTTGATATCCCTCGTTGTTTTTAGAGGTCATGAAACGGGTTGAAATAAATAACTTCTTCATTGGCAGTAAAACTATTGACGAAGTTCGTATTAGGTGGTCAAGTGATGTTAGTGGGCAACACAATCTACACGTGATGTGCCTGGTCGTATTTTGTTGTCCAAAAAACAAGGTCCTAGACGCTAAAAGCAGACGGATGCGATTAAAAGACGGACAGAAATTTCCGAACTATCTATGAATGCCACCAGAGGACAGAGATACTTGAAAATGCATTACCCATCGTTTCCCTGGTGCGGTATTTAAAATCGGCTTATAGCCGAATAAAAATCTAACAAAAATAGGTCGGCAACCGTTCGGCCAACGATTTATCGAAAATGGCAAGAAAACTAAGAGTCGTTTCTTTCCATAATATGAAAACGACTTCGTTTTGATGAACCAGAACAGCTGGCTGGGAGAATGGGGTCGTACACTATAGCAAGCCTCCCTTCGAATTTCATCCAAATTTCGGTACCTCAGATAAGTTGAAACTAAACGATGACTTTTTGGAGGATGGCCGCCAGTCATTGTCAATATAAACTTTGATCTGAATTCATCAACTTTCAAACATTCTGAATAAATGCTCTGTGAACTACTATAGTTGTATCGTGGTGTTCCTTTGTTGCACCAAAAGTCGGAACTAACCCGTAACAAACAAGCTCACTGCCAAGTTTGATCGAATGAATTTGACATCACAAACGGTTGTTTTAATGGAAAGAAAGCAGCTGGTCTATGTCCTAAAAGGTTTTCTGATTAGCTGTTACATTTGGTCCCAGTGTGATGATGTATTCGGTTCATCCGTCCTGTATCGACATCTGAACTTGTCATAAAAATTCATGGAATCTTTGTATGGATGTTTGGAGTCGAACACCTTGGAAATTGACACCGCATGACGAGTCATTTAGGAATTCACATTAAATTTCTTACTACTGCGAATAGTCTTTGTCTAAAATTTCGTTCTTCCATTTCCCTGCGTATTCAAATCACATAAGTTTGATGGAATACACACTCGCGGGGAGGGGATTCTCTATGGTCGAAAGCTGGTCGTTGGTCTGGACCTGGTCGGAATGACCAGTCCATTGTTCTGCATGCTCTCTCGTTGCTTTTCTTTTACATCTTTTATCTTTTACTTCCGTTATTAATGAAACAACAATGTACACCAATTTTCAGGAAGGGGGCCGCGGCTAGCAGAGGGCTGCCAAGTGGGGAAGTTGACCGGCGGTGGGAGGACTCGCACCCGTGACCTTCACGTCCAAACACCACAACCTTATCCGTTTGTCCACCGCCGGCCAAAATGTAAAAGATAAAAGAATGACCAGTCCACTGTTCTGTATGTTTTCCCGTTGTCCATCAGCGTCCAGCTGCCGTTTGGCAACCTCGAATATTTTTAGCCGTCAAGACATAAGTTGAAATAAGGACATTTCTGTTAACTAAATACCACCACTATAGAAGAAATGCTGACTATGTTACCAAGTCACGTGACGTACTCGGAATATCGCACGTGACGTGGTTATCACTTGCACTGACGATATCATTTGGACTGATGAGGAAACTTTTTCGACCTAGGTGCCAAGTTCAGGGATCAGAGCTTCATGAAAACCAACATGCTGGGCTACGATGAGCACATTTTCAAATCAACAGGTCTATTCAACTCGATTTTGAGAAGACTAATAAAAGCAGACACCCATGGGTACGAACATACTGTTTAAATGTTCCGCTTGCTTTAGTCAACATATTCTACAATTCAAAGACTACCAGGTGGAATGTCATGACAACAAATAAATTTGTTTCTAATCAATTTGTTAAAGTGTGTTTGAAATAATTTTGTCGACAAAAATCACGAATTACTATCGCGACTGTCCGGAACGTTGCTTTTATCATTATGGTTACCAATGATAAAAAGTATTGATGCACTTTACCTATGAGAACCATCAAATGTTGTTTGCTAACTAAATGATCAAATTTTCCCAAGAGTTTTGTTTGGCACAGATCATTGAATTCAGCTCGGGTAGAACAAGCATTGGAACCCCTTTTTATTCAGTTACCCATATTTCATTATCCTATGTACTTTCTCAGACCCCGAATCACTTCATTTCTGACAGACGATCAGTCTGCGAAACGCATCAACATGGAATACAGGAGTACGCATCTCGATGCTTTTTTATGTTGATAGAAATGCGGTTGCTTTTTCCGCGTCCGATCAAACTTGTCTTCCTAGTTCCCCACTCCACCCCGCCAGCCCGCCACCCCCCTCAGCCCCGCTCCGTTTCTGATTGTCTGTTTGCTCCTTGGCTATGGTCTTATCTACACGTGTCCGAATATCGTTCAAGTTGCCCTAACCCCGTCTATGAACGTTCGTAGGTGTGTGTGTCCTTCCGGATAACATAGATCAACCGCACATTGGTCTAACCGTCCGTCTGATCTCCAGTCCTCCTGCCGCTCTAGTGTAAATACAGATTCCATATACACTGCATGCGTACGAATCGGATAAATTCCGAATCGTCAGGTCGATCTGGATTGTGGGTACAGGTACTTTTTTTCGACCGCTTCTCGATAATGATATAGCCAGATTCATGCATTCGTGCAAACCATAGAATTGATATTATTATTACGGTTTTCGGTATAATCCCATCTCAGGGTGGTGGCCACATTGATGATGATGCTACTGTCAGCAGTCACAGATGAGCGCGGAAGACAGTCTGAAGATGAAGATGATGATGATGATGATGATGATGATGATGATAGAGGATGGTATGGTGGTGTGATAGAAAAGGCCCAGTTCGCACCGGATCAACAGGCCACGGGTGTGGTGCGGGAATATTTCAGAAAGGAAAAAAAATTCCCCACATTTTGAACAGCGTCGACCAGCTAATCCGTGTTTCACTCGAATCGTTTATCTTGATGCCCAAATTCAATTTTCTCGAAAGTTTCCTATGAAATCACTTTAGGTACCGAGAGGAAAAGGGAGGGGCACAAACTGTCAGTAGGACGGAATGGGTCTACGTGATCAGTCAACTTTTCATTCGACTCCATTAGATATAGGTGGGAGGGGGAATAGCGGATTTCAGTGCACGTGGTTTTCCCGATCGCTTTTTGTGCACATCTGAACATTGCTACCAGTTCAGTTTTTTTTCACATAAAGTGCCCGGATCAAATTGTCGGCGGAGTTAAAGTGAATGCCCCTTCACCAATGGAGCTGGTAGTGGCTCCAATATATATATCAGTTGCCCACATTTACCAAACACTGTCTGATGGAGCAATTCTGATAAATGAATTAATGTGATATAGGTAGACACATTTGAAGGTGCATCAGTTTGTTTGTTTGAGAATCCAAAGGAAATGGGCTAGTGGATAATACATTTTGCCACGAGCAATTTCACACTTTAAAAAATTGGAATGTTTGTCACATCACATATCTATGATTCGTGTTGTTCTCCTTGGTTCCCTGAAGGTTTAGAAACTTTGTAATAGTTCAGAAATGGAGTCGTACCGGTGTCATGCACCGTATGTCAGATATTAGTTGAATATGGTTATATTTGTGATATTACTTGAGCGTGGGTGAGATGATTGACGTTGACGCCTACACAGGCTGATAGCAACTTTGTGAGACTCAATAAAAGATTCCAAGGTCATTTGTGCATTCAAGGTCAGGGCGGCAGCACGACTGTGTCACTCTTGAACTGACGACTACATTTCGACTACAGGTCAAATGTTCGAAAACTAAATACTAGAGGGGGTGGGATGATTCAACAAGAAAAGGCAAACAAGTTGTCACATGACAAGCCAACCTTGTAAACTTACCATTTTGATCATCTCGGAGACTCGTTAAATTTTCCTGATCGTGTGCGGTTTTCCTAGCAGAACCAACAGAGACGGTTATACCAGTACTGCTGTACGTTTCACATGTGTCCCATGACGATGGGGGAAAGTTGATGTAATCACTGGACGGGGTATTCTGAACAATACGGGATGAATAACCAGTGTGAAAGCGAGAGAGCACAGCGTAATGAATAAGGGTAATGAATAATTTAACACTGCGAATTACGTTACAGCATTGTGCAGGGTCATGAAAAGATTACCGTTTCATCTTTACTTTTTGCATTTTGAAATTGACACCGGATACGTTACTCGGACTACTCAGATGATTTGCTCACTAAGTTAACCCAAAGTGCTATCACTACTTCTCATCATCAAGATGCACAAATGAAATATTCTTCACTAACAATTTCAGGTGTATATTTTTGTGAGTTTTTGTTCTCCCTGGCTGGAAAGCATTTGAAACTGTCCGAAACACAACTTGGAATTGAGAGTTCAAGTGGACTATTTCTGTCGGAAAAAAACTTATGATACGAGTTTGACTGAGCTCGAGAAGTCACACAACCCCCGAGATATCATGGTGGGACTGAAATCTGTGCCCTGATTCCTGCCACGCCTCAGCAGCACACTGTACTAGGCCAACTGAACCATCAAGGTATTGCAATGACGACTCGAACATTTACAAGATAAAGTACAGCTTAAAAACTTTGTTCAGTATGTCCAAGCGCTCTCGGATCACCACGGAAAGATGACATTTCCGTTTTGATCACTCATAAGGACAACGGTGATGGGTGATAGCATTTTTAGCAACCATAAAGGTTGACAAACAGGTTGCAGTGGTGGAAAGGTCCTGCGGTAATTGTATTTACTAGCCGAATTCATATAAATCTTTCAAGAAAGGTGAAACCTTACCTATAATAGTAACTACTTAGGATGATGAGAGAATATGACAGGACGGAACCGTGGGCAGAATCATCATTCTGATACTACACATCATTCACTGTACTAGTATGAAGATTTTGAGCGGATAGTTGTCGAAGAGAAGATGGGCCGGTGAAATTCCGGTCGGGGTGTCGACAAAGTGGGATAACTTGGTCTTTCCCGATTAGACCGGACAGAGTTCAAGTGCGAGAGACCTGGCTGGGTCATTACCTTCAACCTGTTTTCTAGTTCTGCAATGACAGATTATAAAACATTCTTTTTCTCGGTATTCAATGTTCGGGCTGGCGAGGCAAACAGGAAACGACTTCATCCAATTACTATCGATCTCATCTTGTTGATATCTATTCATAATTATGGCATATCTTTTTCTCGTCATTTATGACCAGTAACTTAATGGGCTCCAACCAGTTGAAGGTCATCGGGAACATCCCAACCGTACAGCTTCTACGGTCCAATGGGACCGAGGATGTTTGCACCCAGTCACAGTGCATTGTATTATTAAAGTGTGGACATTTGTAGTTTGGAGCAGAGCCAAAAGTTTTGTCACGAAAGTAAAGAAAATGATTGTTTCCCATTCCGAGCAACTTGTTCACTGTTAGCCAAAACAATAACTAACGTGTGTGATGTATAAGAGACTGAGTTGGTACAAGAGGGGGGGCGGTAGGAAGATTCACACAGCAAGCAAAATGATCGTGGCTGCGGGAAGGAGTGGGTTCCGCACGAATTTCCCCGGGGCATATTTTCCACAAACGTGGCGAGACGAAATCCTACACGGATGGAGGGAGAAAGGTGATCTCTAACAGTCAATCGTGCTAGTTAAACCCCACTGTAAATTGAAGCCCAAGGAGGGTGTTTGGACAGCATTGAAATGAAATGGAAAGAATATGCATTTAAAGAAGCCAGAACATTGCATAGCCCCAAATTGCCCGTTTGTGGATGTGAAAAAGATCGGTACAGACCTTTTTATACTGATCCAGATTAGGCGAACGCAATCGCGAGTTAATCATAAAATATTATATCTCTAATCGATAACTGAACCATTCCAGGCTACAAACGACTGATTCTTGTTTTGGCCTCTAGGCCATATTTTTTGGGGAAACGCATCTGTTTCAGGAGAAAATGCAATAATAAATAGGGCAAGTTAAAGTTAATGGCGAATGCTATTGAACAAATACCGAACATCCCCTATTTGCCTTGCGCTTCCTAAGTAGATAGTAAGCTAAAAGCATTTCATACTCGTATACAGTGAACGACGGGATTCTTATATGTCCACGTGGGCACTCCATAGCTGAGTTCATGCGATATATGAATGTATCTAAAACAAACAACTTTTAACTATCGGTGGTGATGAAATATGAAGTTCCTAAGACCGGTTTTCGTTCCGTACCAATCACAATTTCGTGTTAAGCATCATATCTTATTGATTCAATAAATGTATTGAGGTGGCTTCTCAGCAGTTGCACATTGTCTATTATGGAACACTATCATACTATCTCATGCAGCACACTTTCGCCGTTGAAGCCTGTATGGTGAAAGCTTATAACATCCGTATCGAGTTATATGCTTTGATTTCAGGTGGATATTTGAATTTTAGTCATTTGTGACACTGGTCCCACACTACCGGCCAAGTCACGTGACGTCCTTGATTGATCCATTTAAAAATACACGCATTCATCCAAAAGACCTTGAGTTTGCCGCCCAGTTCCATCAACTGACAGCCTGAGAGTTGACAAACCATTGTCTACAAGGTGCCCTATTCTTTTGATAGAATGCTTTTAGATTCAACATTACTGAGGATAAAGAAACAAATCAAGCCAAGTCAAATATCAATTTATGTCATGAATATTGTCCGTGTTTTGATTTGAATTAATGATGAACAAACTAACAAGGAAACTTTTCAGGGTCATCGGCGAAAAAAAACTCGTTTTTAAAATAAGTCCGACTAGGTAACTGCAGTCCTCATTTCAGGAATATAGTCAGACGATTTTGAGCTTCTTAAGGTAACTGTTTCTCCGGCTCAATTCATGCGAAGCGGACTATAAATTCGCTGAAAACTGTTGCAAATCCATTCATCCTCTCTCTTCTTTGGAATACCCATGGCTCTTCTCATTTACCTCAAATTATTGTTTCTAATAGACTGATCTGAACCATAGTAGTTCCGTGCGGAATGCAAACGGGTAAACTGAAATGAACTGTACAGAATCAGCGTATATTCCCTCGGTGCTATTCGTCATTCTTATTCCGCCCACCAGCTCGTGGTCTGCTCGTTAGTTCTTCGTCTCCCTTCCGTGCAGCATGGAACAGGTGGTTTCTGCATAGAATGTACATCCGCGAGTTTAGCAAATGGACTGTCCATCACTATTATTGTGAGTAGTTCGGAGCTCGCATGGATATGAAAATCAGGTGCATATTTGACCGTTCTCCCACACTGAAACCGCTCTCAACACCACCACCACCCCCTCAGGCGGGCACAAACTCACGCCCTGTTCTCCCCACAGTTTTGGTGCTGGTTGTTCCGTTACAATTTGCCACGCTTGTCAAGTTCGTTTCATGCATTCCTTTTGACAATCTCCGCCTTTTGTTAATCGGGATCTTATGGTTAGTCGATTAAGCATCTTCCCACAGTTCATCTCCCTCTGCCCTGTACTGACAGTATCCCCCCCCCATAAAACACACACACACACCACAGTTCCGCGTCAATGATCAAGCGAAGCAACAACTCGACCAATGCGATCCGGGTCAACATGGTGCAACGGTTTGAACATACTGTTTTTTCATATATCTTTCTCTAGGGTGCATAGGGCTCGAGAATCAAAGAGCCACGCCAACAATCTACTTCATATGGCACATGCATGTGGGAGAGGCTGGATGTGCTTCCATCGTAGGCAAGATCTAAGGCCACGGAGCTTACCAAAGTGAGGCCCTATCTCACCTGTCCCCTGCTGCATTCCGCTCTCTAACCGCTGTCTCGAAAGCCGCAAATTTGTTCATCACAGATAAGATCTTTTGGTTCACCTGGGCTAAATTTCACCGAGCAAATGGGAAAAAATTCCGGAAGTCTATAAACAATTGCTCACTCGGCATCGGTTAAGAGAGTTTGGATGTAACAAGACATTCTTTATTAAAATGAATTCGGTCACCATCCCCGGCTGAGGTCAATGGAGCAGGGGTCGACTGTTGATGGATGCACGTGGGTCGAAAGAAAGCACGATGCGATATCGAGAACGGGTGAATACTCCGCGAATTCGGAACTTCATCAGCGCTACTAGTAAGTGCGTTTTACGTTAAACCTCGGAGACAGGACAGACAGACTGGGAGAGTGGGATGGGGTGGGTTGGGTCGAGTGGAGTGGACATTCTGATCAGGCGAGATCATGTGCATCATTGAGAACTGACAAGCGAGTCCCCCCGGGGGCTTCGTAAAATTGTTTTCAGTCCATTTTCTAAACTTCTTCTTGCTCTTCTGCTAAGCATAGATCTTGTGGTTATGTTACCAACTGATTGTGGATCAAGATTGCATGACATTTCCATATATTTATGCGTACTATTTATTGTGGTTTGTTTGGTTCCGTTCCGCAGGCAAAAAGTGGGCAGCTTTCACAATACGGTGTCATTTTTGTCATCATCATTCCGGTCGCCATCACGAAGACGTTGTTTATACATGCGCACACACACACACACACACACACACAAACACTGGAGGCAGAAAGAAAATTGATGAATCGGAGCACATGTGGGGAACACATTCAACACAAAAATGATTCGACTCATCTTTCCAAACTCGCCAAATTCTTGCTATAGCTACTGTATTCTAGTCTGTGGGAAGCTGAACATAAATGGTCACATCTATTCGAACCAAACAAATAAAACGCACTAGAGATCTTGCCATGATCTATTTTGCCCTCTCTCCCCTCCACCGGGGATTGGGGAAAATTATGCCGCTGACACGACTATCGAGAAGAAACAAGTAAAAGACAACAGCAATGTTGATAAGCCCGTGTGCCTGAGTGCGTCCCTGCCTAGGTTATGACTTAGTGTGACGATGAAGTAGAAAGGTTAGAAGACCATCATCATATTACTGTCTCACTAAAGTTCACATTTACGCGGCATTATTCTTTACGTCCGCGACACCGATATCATCGACATCGTGGTCATCATGGTTGTGGTCGTCAGAGGCCACAGAGGTATGAAACTGCATCGTTCGAATAGTTCCCTCTTGTCACATGTGTTGCTCGCTATCTAATCGTGATCAGTAATCAGTCGGTCGTATTCTGTGCGATACATAAATTGATCGGCCGACAAACAGAAAATACGAAGCTACACAGTCGCGTGTACCCCCCTCCATCGCCTGTTCCCAGCCTATTCTGGCTTGGCTCGTCCAAGTTCTTCTCGTGGCTATTGTTGCCGCTGTTATCATTATTGTGGTTGTGCTAGCGACTAGGAGGGAGGCGTGGCGAACTGGGGGGGGGCAAAGTGGACAGAGGAGGGGTGTGTGTATGTGTGTACATAAAGATGAACAAAAAGCATCACGAACGAGTAACTTATTTGCTTGCTCTTTTTTCCATTTACTTCTGTTTTTTTCGTCCCCAAAAATGTTGGCCGGGTTCAGTTGAAATCCGGTGGTTTACGGCTTACGAATGTTTCACATGGTCCCGTCTCGAGGAATTTCCATTGTTTATTAGCCACAGAACCCGTGTGCACACGCCATGGAAGCTTAATTCCGTTTCGTTTCCAGAAGAGATTTCAACAAAATGTTTCCCAGCACAAAGACGCTTCGTTGTTTAGCATGCATTTACTCTGCTGCACCAAGGCCTACCTCATTAGGCTCTTGAACAACAGAAACCATTGTGGAATACTTGCAGAGCTTCAGGAAAAAAAACGGATAATTTTATGAAGAAAAAAATAGTTAATCACTCACATTTGTCAAATGGACTATCAGTCCTGGTGATTGGACGTCGGCTGGAAATGGTTGATGCTCAGAATCGAAACGAGGATTTTGGCTTGTGGAATTACGAGACAGTGCGGAGAACGGGCTCATCTTGGGCATAGTCTCACCAGTAGATGAGGCTACCGCACTCAACGAGACGGAATTTGTGGTCTCAGTGAGATGACTACTGGCTGACACGCGTGAATCTGCCTTGGTTCGATCACTTTTAAGCGGCAGAGTTTTGGATTTTTCGGGGTGACGTGCCATTTCTCCCGATAATGACGATGTCCCGGTCGACTGTGTTCGCGGTACAGCACTGGCCGGAGCATTGGCTCCGTGCATGGGTTGCTGTTGTTGTTGTTGCATCGATGTGGGTTGTACGATTACTGCCGCGGTTGTTGATCCAGCCGGTAGTGCTGGCTGGTTTACACCAGGTTGAGTTAGTCTAGAGTTCAGCCTATTCCCGTTGCCAAAGTATCCGTGATCTTCTTTTCCCAAAGTGGCAGGATTCAATGCTGCCGTGAATGGAGTCATACCACCAACAGGTAATACTCCATTACTTTGGAGCATTTCTTCCAAATTTTCAATATAGTCAATGGCATTGCGTAAAATCTCCACCTTTGGCATACGTTGATTTGGATTTGCACACGTGCGACGTTTCAACGTCTCGAAAGCCTCATTCACCTTACGCAGGCGACGTCGTTCACGCATTGTGGCCGCTTTCCGTCGATCCACTTGCATAGTTTTCTTTTTACATGCTTTACAAGCCCATAACAAACATTGACCGTGTGATCCGGGTGCAATAACGTGTTCTTCCTATAGGGGATGGGGTGAGGTGAACAGGAAAATAAATGATACATAAAAATATTGTAGACCTCAAAATTGTTGAAGGAACCTAACACCACCACCACTGGGTATTTTTTTTTTATCTCTCAGTGAGTCATGTCCATTTGGTATTTGTGAATCAGACACCGTGCACAACCGTCTGCTAGCCAATCGTTTTAGCTGAGTCTTGTGTATTCCGATTCAATTAATCAAATAGTTCTCTGGTACAACTGCCCCAACTGAAGGATTAGTGCTGATACTCGTAAATGGTTTGATTATAACGAAACGTTTGGTACGTGCAGGACAACTGTTCTAAAAAGCGAAAAGAATTGTGAGTGAGTAAACTAAACAAAATAGTGATCTTAAAAATGATGTTTGTCTCGATTTCTCCCCCTCTACGTGTGTGTGTGTGTGTGTGTGTGTGTGCACGTGCATGTGCATGTGAGTATGTATGTGTTCATGTGTTAGGGTGGACACACACATGATCTGACTATTTTAAGTCTAGTTCCCCAAAGTTTCTACTAGGAGAAAAGTCAGCCCTATTAGTATCCATGCTAGTTCTCGGGATTTTAGCACCGAAACCGTGTCTCAGGTGTCGTTCAGCTTTTCGCTCGCAGCTGCACTTCAGTCCCTGGGAATATACGATCAGGCCCAGTGGTGTTGTAGGACTATCCACGAGGGGGAGATGAGTAGTATCAGCCTCGGTATTTGTGTTCGCATTTGAACAAAGGAAACAGCACGTTTATACATTAAATTTGATAACAAATGGTTGTCCCCTCTCCCGTTCGACAAAATAAATAACGAACAAGTTGAACAGCATTTGGAGTAAGAATCAAAACTTGTCGACGTTCGGACAGAAATGAGGAACCCGAAAGTGATCAACGGAACGTGAAATTTTAAGTACGACCAAATTCTAGCTTATGACGCAGAAATTTCACCTTTCCATTGGTATAAGAAACAAGCCATTTGTGCTTTGGTACCCTGGGTCCTCTTTTTGAGGGTTTGTCCTATCCTGAACGACGAAAAACCTTGGAGTAATCCCCGTGGGATTCTTAAGTAGGCCGAACACCAATACACGCTACGAGCGGTTTTACTGAGATTTGGGGAACCAGTAAAAGACAGTATTTGTTTCATTTCAATAACGCTTCCAACCACGTAAAAGGTGGGTAATATCTGTTAATAGGATGGTGGCTGAAAGTGGCAATAATAAGTGTTATTTGATTTTTGTTATCTGCGTCCAGATCGTTCGAAAGGTCACTCAGAAATCGAGAATCAAATTTTTGGTGGTTATAAGCCGAACGGAAGGGAGCTACAGGGTTTTTTTTTACATCCGTTTCTTTCCGATAGCAATTAATCTCACTGACACATACTTCAGTTTGTGCTTTCTAGCCTGTTTTTTGTTCTGTGAAGTGTGAGAATTTTCGATCATTGGCCCTTATGGCAGATTGCCATTGGGGAATCGTAAACGTGCCCAGACTTGCGTAGAGCACCGTGAACTTTTGGGCTAATAGAACAAGACCGAAGTGACGTATCTATTGTAGTTTGGTTCGATTTAGCAAGGAATGATGCCCCTAAGTAGTTTGGATGACAGAGGAATGAGTACTTTCTCAACTTTGTTTTGCTTTCCTCTCTTCTGCACCGATAAAGTCTTTTGATGATTACAGTTGCAAATACTTTCACTGTATTACCAACCAAACTATGCAACTTTTGTCCATTTGATGGGCGTCAACGATAAACTCGGCTGTGCGTCCTCGATCATCGGAAACATCCTAGGGCTTAAAACATGCTAAAACATGAGATATAACTGGCCGACATTTCGGCCATCTTGTGTAGTTTTCCTATTTAATTGGTTATCGCTCAAACAATGCGTATTCCACAAGCCATATTGCTCCATTCATCAACCAGAGATCCCTGTGTTGACTTGTGTAGCATGCATTCCAGTAACTGTGCTTAGTTGGAATTTGTTGTTCTAAGCCTACCGCGGAATGGCTTGGAAAACGAGGAGCAACGAGGCCCGTCGACCTTGGCGGTGCCAACCCCCAAACCAGAAGAAACTAGATTCAAATTAATTATTCTCCCCGGTGCATTGTTTCTCGGGGAAGGACGTACACGCTTTTGGGAGCTAATTCACCATAAGTTACCGACTTCTATCCAATACGTTCGAGGATCTTGTAGACATCTTTGTACGTAATCTTGTAAGTATTTACCTCCTGTTTGGAACACTAATACGTGAAGCAATAACTACATTCAATTTTTATATTAAGTCATATACAAATACTTCTTCCTCATCCTTCAAGAAGCTCTACTTTTAGTGAATATACATCCCGTGCGCAGATCGGTGCTTGAACCCAGCCTGATGGGTGAGTTCAAATTGAACACCTTAACTACTTGGTTGTTTACACTAATCAAATAATCAAAACTTACCCAGTGATAGATGGTCACATGCAAATTATACAGGCATTAGTTATTGTTTCATACGTATAAAGCCACCACTGGCCTGAATGAACCCATCCGGTTATCTTTTAACGGATCTATTATAAAAGTTTTCATGTCCCAATCTGTCGAGATTCGGTTTACCGAACAAAATTACCTCAGACGGTATTAGAGATACCCTAACAACTGTACGCGCTTGTGTAAAGGTCACGTGACTCTTGTTTCGTGCTTTCTTCCGCTGATCGGATTTCAGTGTCCGTCTGGAAACTGGCCTGAATTTCAGATTGTGCGGGGACAAATAATCCATGTTAAAGGGTACCATAGTAGAAGATGCGGATATCGGTCAAACCGTGGCTAGCTTTGCTTCCTCTTTCGTCTGCATTTTAATAACAAGCTGAACTCGAGGTAGATCCTGTCAAGTGGACACGACTACACTGATGAGATGTAGCTAGCCAGTCGAAAGACGAGGTCCAGAATCGGCCTAAAGGCGTTCCTTCTGGGAATTATCACAGCCTACAACCTACGCGCCAAATAATAACTGCACATTGAACATGGACGTAGAAAGTGGTCGAGTCCGCGCCCATTTCGAACAAGATATATGTTAGCCGGACTGCGAGCACTGCACGCACACAAACAAACGAACAAACAAACAAACAAACAAAAAACAGTCATTTTGGACTAAAATTGAACATAGGCTTACACAATTCAGCTGGGGGTGTCGTTGTGGCTGGAAAAGTGAATAAGAACTTGGTCGTCGAGTCACATTCACACACGCACGTAAGTATGTGTACCAACGCGTGCGAACACACACACACACACACATGCATGTCTGCATATACAAACGGACAGTTGAAAGTCATTGTCCACAGTTGAACAGTGAACTAACTTCTACCACGACCATACCGTTTATCATTGGAGTAGAATAAAGTCCGTCAATTTGTTCATTTGCGCACACTAATACAATCACCATCACCATCCTCGTTGTTGTCGTCGTTGTCGTTGTCGACGCCTTCATCGTCATCATCACATCATCACCATCGTGATCATCACCACCCGAATCGTCAACAATATCGCCACCATAGCTATTGTGGATGAATGAATAACTCAGAAGATCGAAGCAAAGACTTGGAACAGGGCACAGAAACACAAAAAACGGAGGTTAGTAACCGAATGATTGCTTTGCGTCAGCTGTTTGTTAAAATCTAATCGTTAACCAAGGAAAGAATACCCACGGTTTGCTTCTGTCCCTAGGTCTGAATGTTTCCATATACATGTACTGATGCATGTGATACGTATGTGCTTGCGTGCTTGTTTGAGCGAGTGTATTTGTGTAAGAATACTGTGCCCGAAGTAGTTTCTAATACTCTCTAACCAACTAAGGGTGGAAGGGTATGGCACTTATGCCCGATTGGCCGTATGCCATGGGAATCGGCCCAACTAGCGCCATTGCGCTTGCGCACGTCAGCACGAGGGCAATAGGACGGGGACCTGCGTGGTCTCAGACTTATCGTGCGCCCAGTATGTCACTGTGCCCTCATCGGCGTGTTTCACGGAAGGTGACAACAAACGAGTGTATTTAATAGCAGAGGTGGTACGCGACTGAGTTATGTACGTAGTCTGGAATAGAAATGTTGGCGACAGATCGATGCTCTTGGTTTTTTCCCCATCTACCATCTAACCGCGCATTCTGCATGCTCGTTACTCCGCTCTTTTACGGCCTTTACCGCGCTCGCTACGAGGCCCCAATTCTCCCTAAGTCCAGTCATCCGAAAAGGAATAACACTCAGTCAGGTAGGGAACACAACTGAAATCAGTGTTCATTCTCATCGGTTCACCGTGATTTTGGAACTGTCTCTGATTTTACCGGCCCACATGTCTTACTTAGTGTTGTTTCGATAGCTTATGTGTGCGTGATTCACTGACCATCACAAATTTTCCTACTCGCCCGTCTTTCCTCCCGGTATTCGCGAAACTGAGGCCGACAGACAGCCGAAGGTGATACAAGGACAACAAAAACAAAATTGCACGGAACGATGATATTCGTAAAATTAACATCAACATTGATGTGTTTCTCTGTTGTTGTTGTTGTTGTTTTTGTTGTTGTTTTTGTTTTTGCTTTTGTTGTTGTTGTCGTTGTTGTTGTTGTTGCTGCTGCTGCTGGTGCTGTTGATGTTATTCTGTGACTAACGGGCATCGCCATGCCCAGTGCATATGGATGGATATGATTGCCAAGGTTTCTACTAATGTGAAGTGTTTCAACACTCCGCCGTCAAAGTAACTGATGCCCAGACACCGAAGATTGCTCATACCGTTCAACACAATTTAATGCACATACAATCTTTGTTGTGTGTGTGTGTGTGCGCGCGCACATGATCATGCATTCGATAAGAATGGAGGGAGTTATGGAATATCGACTAGATGTTCGTAAATGTGCGGGAGTTGATCGTTTGAAATCCATCGGAATTCAATGACTCCGTGGAACAAATGATATTCGATGAAATCTCTAGTCTGATGCTTGATTAGCTTTCGATGAGAGGTCACCATTCGAATTTTTAATAATTCTTCCTTCATGTCCTATCGGTCATCTGCCGCCAACATGATGACTATGGATATATCATCAGTAGAACGATAAGCCACAAAATTTTCTACATGCGGAATTTGGTACACGGCAGTTAGTGACCTTAGTCGAGTGTTTGACGTTACCATGTGATAAGGGCAAAGGCACCCATACCACACACGTGGTATTCATATTTGTCTCCGACTCGGTTACCTATTGTAAAACGGGGACTAACCTTCTAGTTATCTTGCAATACCATGCGGCTACGGTGAAAATTATGTTACTAAAAGACCAGACAGTTCCTCGTTGTTTGTGGACGTAACTCCATGAAAACGCGATGTGCACCGTACACTGACCGAAGCCACGTAGATGAAGCTTCCGCTCGCTAGCATAGTCACACTTGATATACTCATATTAATAATGGTGATGACGCAATAGATGAATGAATGAAGTTTCTCAAAACCAACCTCTCAGCTTCGAGACCGTCAAGATCATTAATATGCCAAGGCTAGTACGGGCATAGGTGATATGAATACTGTTAGTCGGGACTGACGTGTCACATAGGTGAGACCGATGCACAAATTCCAATTCAAAGGACATCGAATGTCGAGACCAAACAATGGCTAAACTCGTGCACTGTACTTCGGACTCAGTACACAACTCGGTTAAACCCTAGATGGCCCAATCAGTTGCTCAAAGAAGCTACATACCAGCTACTGGTAAACGGTCAGCCTATCTCCTATCCTTTACTTCAGTTTTTTTTAATAAAACAAAAGTGCACATCATTTCCAGGAAGGAGGTCAACACCAACAGACATGAAGCTAACCAGCGATGGGAGGATTTTGAACCTGCGACCTTGGCGTCCAAATGCCACGGTGTTATCCCCCTGACCAAGGCTTCAGTGAAGGCTGCTTTTTGCTATGGATGTGTAACTCGTTGAGTTTAGCTTTAATTTTATTTCCTCACATCATTATTACAAGAGCGACCACTACTTTTCGGAAATGGGTCACGACGAGCTGTCAACTGGCCAAGTGATCGACGACGGGCGGATTCGTAGCTGCAGCAATCGCGCCTAAGCATCACGATACTGACTGTTTGGCCGTAGCCAATGTTTCACGGTATTACTTTTGAGTAACCTTTTTATATGTCGTCAAATAAAGGGTCCTTTTTAACGATGTAAAGCAGACTATCCGTAAAGACAACCTAAGAGAATAAACTATGGTGGGATGTAATTGCCAAAAAAAAAACAATTTTTGAGCATGCGGGTAAGGTTTATTAAAAAATGATGGAAATGCAGCCCATCACAGTTCTGCCCTTTTTGAGGTTTTGCAGAAGCGAATTAATCATTGCAGTCATATGAGGCCGGTGAAACTTATTATCATCGCTCACTGGGGAGAACATGCAGCAACCAGTGGATCTGGTGTTTCTGTCCTGTAGACTACCTTCAAAGTTCAATGCTTGATGGAATCCGGTGCACACACACACAAATACACACCTCGCTTAAAATGCACGAGACAGGCGGACAGGGAGAACAGTCCATCAAATTCGCACTCCACGCAAGTATTCTGTCGGATAACGCTGACTATTAGTCGTGTTCCTATTTCTTTGGTATTCAGTCATGCGTTTTGCAGGTGCTAGATTAAAGGGGGCCACGATTCCAGAAATATGGACGGATGGACGGAAGAACCTCGGACCCGAAGTTCAAGCGACTGCAATAGAATCCCCTCGCGGAACAAAACCCATGCAACCGTTCCGCTCAACTTAATTAGCACTCTCACTGGGCTGCACATGTTCTGAAGCCACTTAACCGTTAAATCCACACAGCAGGAATGCTGTAAGCATTTTGTTTCTCTTGCTTTTAATGCTGCCGCTAATGTAATGCTAAAATCAGCCCTTAAAGGGGGGGGGGGGTCCACCATCACTGAGGTTGTCGACTCGAACAACAAGTGTATGGGCTCGACGAAAGTGCGATTAATGCCCTGAATCACTTGGACTTGCCCCAAAGGTTGCGTGACAGTAACATGCTATTTTCCTCGATCCCATTGCCCGATCGGGGAGCAAGAATTAATGCGTGAATTGTTCCGACAAGTTCACAGATCTGTCAAATGCATTCAGTTGAATCTCCTGTCGGTCTGAGTGGGTGAAGTTAGTCAGTGCATATGAGGACGACTGCTTATCTGGAAACCGCATTATTTTACCCCCTGCCCTAAGTACCAAAAAGATCCTTTGAAAGAGTGGATTAGGATACAGAATTGTCTTCCATGAATAGGAGTATAGCAAGTCCCGAGTCAACGTGCGAATACACCCGAAAGTTGCGTAACTTTGGCGTAAGTAGAGCATTTTACTCTCGCGGTGCCGCTTATCAAGTTTCGGTTTTAGGTTGTTCAACCGCATGTTGGTTTTGTGCACAAGAACCGGGATGTTACTAAAATGTGTTTACAATGTGGGTTTCTGCTAAGTTATTTTCCTTGTTGTCTCAATATTCTCGGAGCTGGGCTGCCGTTATGAGAATACGAGAATTAGAAATGCCGACTGTTTCCCCCCGGATTTTTTATTTACACAGACCCATCAATCAGTGCAACGGTAAACTTCGTGATGCATCAAGACGTCACAACTACTACCACTACTACAATTACTACTACCACTATTACTAGTAGTACTATTACTATCACTAGTAATACTACTATCACCATTACTATTACTGCTGCTGCTGGTACTACTACTACTACTACTACTACCATTGCAACCACTACTGCCGTCACAACGGCAAGTGCTACTATCGCTAACAGGTTCCCTATTAATAATAACCATAAGCAGAGAACCGGTCACGGTATCAAAGTGTACACTTTCCAATATCTTAACCAATCTCTCATCTGCCCCAGGTTAATGCCAGGTGTCATTGTACGGACTATGTTAATCAACCGTCCGTAACCACTTAACCAGGTAATTTTTCGAGATTAACCAAGCTGAATTATAGGTTAGTGAGAGTTTGGAAGGAGGAGATCTTTTGCAATGCCTGTCAATTTCCGTAACTTAAGTGATTTTCTTGTGGATGTCAGGATAAAAATCATAAATTATAGATTAACAATAATAATAAATTATCAACTGGACTCATCGGCCACACACGCGCGCACATGCATATACGCATAATTACCATAATTAAAACGAGGTTCTGATGATAGAGACATTACGAAACGTGTGAACGTAAGGATGACTGGGCAGAGGAGTAATTGGTCTGTGTACCTTACCAGCCATAAGTGTTACGAAACTGGCGATCTTGAATCTCCTAGCGATTTACATAACATACTACTGACACTAGGAATTCAAACAAATCATAACCTGAAGGCGTTCTGAATATGTGCTTTGTCTAACCCGGAAAATTCTTTCGAAGAATCACTCACCGTACGCTTTCTAAGGTAACTTATTATTCACGCATATTTTTCTCGAGTAATATCACATTCGAATGACAGTCAGCTAATTTAAGAGTGACTTTTAAAAACACGCACGACTAACGTTTCACCTGCAAGCACGGTAATGCTGATGGTGAATGACGAAAGCTATTGTTGTCATCAACCGTGTTATCATAACGACGTCGTCGGATATGGAAAGCATCAAAATCAGTGAATAGTTTTTACTTACTCTGCTCAATTCTCCACCCCCATCGGAATCCGTATCCTCGAAGCTGTCAGAATCGTCACTCGGGCTGTACGATTGAGTATTTGAACGTTTCTCACTGCACGATTTACCCGAATGCACGTCCGACGCGTCCGGGTCCATGGACATGGTACCGTTCTCCGGTAAGTTGTTGGCTTGATTACTAACGGTTTGGAGTCGACTCCTTTTACGACCAGTGGAGAGTTCGGAAGTGTTCCCATAAGCTACTATGGATTGGGTTCGGCCTCGTTTGCCCGGTGCCAGATGCGAAGTTGTTTGTTTCGATATGGTCTTTGTATAAGTTCTGTAGTCTGGTTTAGGTGAACAGTCGTTTGACAATGAATTCGTTCCCGTTGAATTCTGATACGGCTTAGTGTTCAGTACAGACGAGGGGAAATCCATCGGTTCTTGTTGTCCTATGATCAGCTGCTCTTTGGGTATTCGCGAACTTGGTTCAAGCACATGATCTTCCGATGGGACTGTGAAGCTTGAGGTTAATAGAAATCGATTAGAGATTGCGTCGGTAACGGGCATAGAGGAGGAGTCGCTTGATCGAGTCAAAGAGTCACCCAGAGCACTAGAACCACGTGATGCAGCGGACGAGGTGGATGAGTTGTCCATCTGGGAGCGTGATTTGTCACAAAAACTTGTTGATTTATTACTGTTGTTGCAATGTTCATTCGGTCCAATTGTTGTTATGGTCAATGTCCGGAGTGTGCTACTGTGGCTGTCACTGCTAAACGGAGTACTGTGAATCATACTGGCAGAATCGGCACAGGAATACATAGTCTGCTGTGTGCTCGGGGAGTTCGTAAACAGTCGTTGACTGTTATCGTCTTGCATAAGATGTTGTGTGCCAATCAAGTCATTTGAGACTACGGTGCATTCTTCGGTGTTCATTTTGTTCCATTTAGGCGAGTCATTATCGGGACGTCTGTACACCAAGTCATTGTTGTCGTTCCCGTTGCTGTAAGTTAACAATGAGACATGCGATTGCTGTTGTTGTTGTTGTTGTTGCTGCTGCTGCTGCTGTTGTTGTTGTTCCTGTCTCCTGATGGGATCCAAATCGTATACGGAAGGAAGATCATACGGTGAGGGAGGCTTGGCATTGAAAGTTATGGGTTCCGTGTACATTGACTTCGATCTGTTCCCGCTAGCAACATAATCCCCGGTGGTAAGAGTATCAGTACGATGACGTTGTTGACTTTGAGTTAGAGATAGGTGTTGTTGTTGCTTTGAGCCTGTTCCCAACGTCGATAACGACGCCGGCTGAACGTAACCATTCACATCTCTGTTGGCAACCAATCTACTGACCAGTGTTTGAAACGGATTTCCGGTTGTTTCGAATGCATCATACTGCTCGGTAAGAGTTGTCTGGGTTAACTGTTTCAGATTTGTTGTATTGATGGGAATGATGTTGGCGTTGGTTGTATAAGTTGACACACAGTCTCCATTCGGATAGGATAGCAATTCCAAATTGGTTCCCTCATCTGGACGACTCGGGCGGTATGCAAACGCACCACTGGTATTTGCATCGTGGTAGTCGACGGGCAAGTAGGATGGATAATTCACGGGAAATGCCGGAGTATCGGACAAATTGTTGAAGAGTGTCGAATCATGTGTTCCATAGTACGAATTTGCTGTCGCGCATGTTGCTGTGACAGCGTGACTGTTCGAACTGGTCGTACATAACGAAATTCTAGTTTCGTTATTAGTGGCTGGTGGTACTGAGGGGACAGCTGTCGAGATCCCTGATCCTGGAATCGGAATGGCTGATAACAGGGGTGATGAAACAGTACAAGACAAAGTGGAGTGATCCTGTGGACCGGGATTGGTGCTGTTGTTTGTCGTACGGTACCGTGATGGGATGGGTTGTAGTAATGCGTGTTGCATATATTCACCAATCATAATGGACTCACGTGACTGGTTAGGACAACTGTGTTATGTTGTCAGCGCTGCCAGAGTGCTTGGACAAGTCGAATTCACTTTTTCTCAGTTTACTTTACCCAGGTGGTGGTACCGTTTTCGATCGGCCGTAGGCGACAGTCCACAGCCAACTGTCTGTTGATGCTAATCTACACTTGTATGTGTATATATATATGTGTGTGTGTGTAAGTAGCGTGTTCCTATGACACCAACTGCGAAGAAGTCACACGTGATCCTGAAATTGGACAAAATTAGGCGGAGACTTTTAAGCAACCGGTGTCAGTTGCACTAAACTCACACTTCCTTCTGCTTTCGTGGGGAGGATAGCCGAAATAGGCCTATTATCGAAATAACGCACAAACGTTGGGTGGTCAGAATTGCGTCCGCCTATTTTAAACAATAATATGACGGCTGATATGGGATACCGGTCGACCAAGGGATTGAAAAACACAACAGTCGTATTGTTCTTCCAAGCCCGATCGGCGGAAGACGATAGTTGAGTTGCTTTTTTCTTCTTTCGCCAGTCCGATAACAGTTGGTTCACAGTTGTTCACTAACGTATGTTGCCGAATGTTGTACACACTCGTTTGTCGTAGCTTTACCTCGGGGTAGGTGTGTACGTGTGTTGTACGACTGACAATGCAATTTGTTAAATTAGTAACCACCTTTCTACCTGAGATCAGTGCATAAAAAGACAACTGTTGTTGTCGTGGTCGTCGTCCTTATGTCTGTCGCTACGATCGTCTCCTTCGGAGTCTACAACCACGCTTGTTGCGGACAGATATGACGACGTGGATGATCAAGATGACGACGTCAGCGCTGACGGTTCGGAAGAAGTTAATGAAATGATTAGGTAAATGTGTGCGCATGCGTACGCACGTGTGTACGTGTTCGTACGAATACGTACTAGTCTACAACGTGTTTCAGAAGAAATACCTTCGACAACTGCAGTCACCTCGGCTGACGTAGAGTCTGCAACTGGGCCACTTTAACAGGAGACTATTCTATCAACTTCTGTAGCAGCAGCGGCAATCGCTTTGCTGGTCTGATGGTTTGTGACGATAGTGACGTGATAATGAATTGTGTCGCGACTTTCGTCTTGTGAAATAATATTGCCCACAGATGGATAGCGATCAATTTGACAGGTGGCACCTCTGTCACCGTAATAATGGTCTCGACCGTGTCGATGTCAGAGAATGAACAAATGTGTATCCTTGTGCGCGCGCGGATGTTTGTAGGTTTGTGCGGTTGTATGTTCCTTCGTGTGAAGAAACAATACGGTGATAATGGAAACCAAATAATCAGTTTTGTAATGAAGACGTCTCCAATAGTACCAGTTTTTTTTGTTCAAACTAATTCCAATGGGTTGGTGGGTGGAAGACAGCTGACTGGCCACTTCCAAATTCACTTTGTCCTGTTCCTTTTCACCTTTCTCGTTCGGTGACAACTGTGATTCTGTTTTTATTCAATCACCTCCGGTCTTCTATCCCCGTGGAGAGAAACGGTCGAAATTGCTATAGATTCGGTTGTTTCGTCACAAACTGCGACAGTTGTCTCCTTGTCGTACAGTCCCGATCGAGTTTATGCTGCAAGCGGCAATTGTTGACCGGTCGTAGCAACTGTTCCGTTCCGACTTGCCGCAACAAAAGTGGTTTTTTGTATTTCGGTTGGAACTGCTACGTTCATGCCGCCACAAATGCGATTTTATGCGTACATCCGCGCATGTATGTAAGTGTGCGTGTGTATGTGTGCGCGCGCATGTGTAAGTGTAGTGCAGAGAAAGGGCCATGACTAAGAGTCACACACCGTCGAATATCCTGCACCGATATGCGAGCACACATTTGTGCGGCTGTCAGCCTATTTGCTACTGGTTAGCTGATTCACTAAGTGTGTGCCTCCAAGGGGAGAGACAAAAAAGTGCCCAGATGCACTTGCCCAGACCGAAGAAAAGGGCTGTACACCATACACACACATACATAGTAGATGCACGCATTATTTCCCACCTACCGATTATTTGGTATACCAGGTGGCAAGCATACATACACATGCAAGGCGACCAGAATACCCAACTGGGCACCAACAATCTGATTGGTAGACTCGTGGACTTGGGTGCTTGTTATTCGGACACGCAAACAGACACCTTATCGAGCACGCGCAATGATAATTTTGATGGTATAAGCCCGCATTGATTGGATCGCATTGTCAAACCAGAAACAACACAAGACGCTGATTGATTTTCGTGGATGCGATCAGGTGTGCACAATTTGTTCCCTTTTTTCCTCGAGCCCGTGTCCGGTAGGTGCATGTGTGTTTGTGTATCTCGGCACCGCTGGGATTCTGTTTTGATTGGCGCAATTGCCGACTGGCTAGTCCAAACGACGGATGTACATGATGATACCAAACGTGATTTCTCTGTCCACCTGTTCGGACAATACGATCCACATTCCCATTTATGAACGACAGACGGTTAGGGGGGGGGGGTTCGAGGGACACCAAACGCGGGTGTATGAAAGAATGCCTTACCCGACCGACTGCTCGATCAACCCAAATGCAAAATCCTACAAAGTATCCACAGTTGCCTGTTTCAGTCACCGGCCTCGGAGATCAATGTCCCGGCAGGAACAGTTGACAAGCTTTGATTCCCCCAGGCTTGGCTTGTCCGATTTGACAAGAGACCAAATAGGGTTTTATGTGCATTGGTGCTCGATTTCATATTGCATACTTCTTTTTATCATTCTTTTCATCATGTTTTTTTTTCTTCAATGGATCAGCAATTTATTCCGTTTGTCTGTGAGGGGACCGCCACCAATATGATGCTGTCAAGTGGGGAAATTGACTGGCACTCGAAGGATTCGAAAATGCAACGTGAATATGTTCACGTTACTGGTAGAAAAGTTTGTTTCCTAACTTGGTTTTCGGCGATTAAAACACTTGGGAATTTAGTCTCAGAAAAACAGACCACGAAATTATTTCGTTGTGCAGTTTACGTTTATTTGACGTGAAAACGGAATTTCGAAATCGATGAGTGAAACCTGATGACTGGGATACGTTCGATCAAAGGATCTGTTTTTTTCTGCCAGTCGCTCATCGCACTACGTACTCCGGTTCTCCCCGGATTGGACGTCTCGCCAGAGGTATACTCACATCGGTTTTGCCGAGAATCGTGGCCGATAGCGAACAAATGTGTCTTCCCTAAAGGGAGTGCACAAGCCACAAATGACCTGAGTCAGTTAGCTGGTCTATGCAAGCATGGTTCCAGCGAAAAAGTTTGTCACGAATAAATGAAGCTAACAGAAAAATATGGTTTGTCAGAATTTAACCAGAGGGATAAACGGTGAACGAATGGTGATGTACTATGGTACCATGGCATTGCCGGTGAGTCTGGCAGAGCTGTTTCATTGGTTATCCGTGGCTGGACGAATCTGAATCCAGCCAGAAAGATGACGATCGATACACGGGCGTGGATGTAACCCGATCTTATCAGTCAGCGACGAAACGCAGACCGCAAGAACATTGGCTGCAAATTGACAGTCGGTATTAGTTGCGTGGTTAAAATGCAAGAGTACAAATATGCAAAATGAGAAGGCCAACCAATCAGGACATGAATTAAATCGCATAAAATACACTGAATAAGATGGACCAATCAAAGCGCAACCCGAACAGCCGACGAAATAATGTCAGTTGCGCAGATGCAAATATGCAATCAAAGTATCATATAAATATACAATATTTCTATCTAATAAGATAAAGATCTGTGCTAACCGACTCTGATTGTTCCTTTTTTGAGCTGGCGGGCACCGATGATATCGATCTAGAGCTAGGAATGGCTGACTGAAGAGCAGGCTTCTGAACAGAGATTAGAAGATTCAGGAGGCAAAACTTTTCATGCTTACATTTGCATCAGCTAGAAAATGGTCCCATTTAGTACATGACGGTTATTTTGCTAAGACAAAAACTCAGCATCCATGATGACCGGGGGAATTTCGGTCGACCAAAGACGGTTAACGACACAGGTGTATCATATCGGGAGCCAGAATACATTCGAATTGACTCACGGCGAACAGGCGCATTTTATTATATCCTGAAGCTTGCATATCCATCATACTCGCACTAGAGCAATTAATTCAGTCAAATATCGCATTGAAGGTAAAACGGGAATGTGGAATGTCGGTGATGTGCAGAATGTACAGTTTGATCTAGAGTGATTTTCTAACCAATTCCATGGTGTCCGCCTTCAGTATTGTGAGGACAACCAAAAACACAGCCATCAGCATATTCCCGACCAATAAAATTGGGAGAGGATTGACAGAAGTATTGCCAATACCATGTTAACGGTGCGGATATGTTTCACCGTACGTCGAAAACCATCACTGTGGGCCTTTTCTTTTAGCCCCACGTAGCTGCTTTAATAAGGATGATAAAATCTGTCAGGCAGGAAATAAAAGGTTTCAGCGAGGCAGCCGAGACCACAAAAGAAGTTAAGATAGCGAATTAAATGTTCGTAGAATTGCGATCTACTTTGGAGAGACAAGACTGGAAAGTCGGTGCCTAGTCACAGTACACGTGCAGAATATAGATCAGTTTACCAAATTACCTGTACAATAAACGTTGGAATGAAAAATTAAAGAGCAATGATCAGACAGTTCAACGGGAGCTAGTTTATAGACAGGGGAGATAGGGAGAACGATAGGGGAAGCTAGATCAAGGAAAGCATTACTGCGTTCAGAAAAGAGTGGAGAATTGAGGGAACCAAGGAATGACAAAAAAAGAAGTATCACATCTAATAGGACTGCCGGCGATAACACACAAACAGTGATCAAGGGCAGTGATAGAACGGCTGGATACGTCGTTCGCAAACTGTCCAAAACCGTACACTTGGGTATCTGCAACAATGCAAATACTGACAAAAATAACGTCCCAAAATGCACTAGGATGACGTAATTTGTAACCGGTCGACGCGTAAAGTTGACTTTTGAACTGTTAAAATGGAATATGAGACTGGAAGATTGAAACCACCCGCGACAGATGAAAACCCCTACGCTGTCTTCTTTGTTCGTCACATTGGATGGACAATCGCCCGTTAGAGTATTTTATTGAGGTGAATTGCCGCGTCATTAGATTTCCTGTAGGAAAACTAGTCTAACTTGATTAACTTTATTCCGAGAAGCCAAGTGGGCTGTCTGATTAGTTCTTTTGAAACCGGATGGTCGAAGCATTCTGTCCAATGAGTGATACCTGAGGGCAGCTCACTAACCTTCGGAATAAACAGTTTAGCTCGATTTCTAATCGAATGTAAAAATCAGAAGATTCAATGAAAAGTGCTATTAACCATTGTCATTTGGAATCTACAGGCTGAGTCTGGATTCCCGATTACGAGTGCTACTTTAACACAGGTGCCGTTGAGACACAACAACCAATTCTGTGAACTAATACGGAGCTAGCCATGCATACATGAACACCAGAGGAACAAAGAAAAAGCGAGAACGCGACGGTCGTTGGTAGGACCGTTTATTAGTAAAACTGCTTGCAATCAGTCTTTCACCACAAGTGGGGTTATTCCTTGATTATTCTCCGTCTTCTGTGCCTTACTGTTCTTAGCGGTCTGCGTGCCACCATCCTCATATTCATCAATGTTCGGCACTTAGGGAGTACCTGGATGTATCCCTTGCAATCCAGTGCCATTACACACCAAAGGAAATTCAAAATAGCAAAGAAAACTGAGCTTAACGGTAACTCTGAAACTAAATGCAGGAAATTTCGGCCGACGGTGACCAAACGGATAAGGTCGTGGCTTTTGGACGTGAAGACCGCGGGCTCGAATCCTCCCACTGCCGGTCAACTTCCCCACTTGGAAGCCCTCTGTTGGCCGCGGCCCCCCTCCTGAAAATTGATGCACGTTGTTGTTTCATTCATAAAGGAAGTAGAAGTTTAGAGCAAATTCCAAGACACCATCTGGACATCGGGTGTTGGAAACAGGCGTACGTTATTCAGCCTTGAAGCTTGCATAAATATTCTGTTCACGCTAGAGTAATTAAGCCAATCAGCTGTCACGTCGACTGTGAAATAAGGAAATAAAACAACAATGATGGACAGAAAATGCGATTTGATCTAGGGCGATTTTCTAAACAATTGTGTGAGGACCTCCTACTGCATCATGATCACGTGACCAAATAACAATAATGGTTAATTTATGAACAAAATAAATCGGCAGACCGAAACGAAGGTGAATATTGTGTATTTTCTAAATGTATTAGAAACCATGATGATATTTGGCAAAAGGTGTGAACTTAAGATGAATTGGTCCAGCTTATCCGAGATACGTACGTGAACCAGTAGTTTACATTTTGATGTTAAACAATTATCATTAGGTAGAATGTTATTGTATAGGTTCGCATTATAAACAGCATGTGAAACGTTGTGTTGTACGTCAGCGTTTTTAGATCCTATCGCGATTACCTTTTTCGTATAACATCCACTTCAACTAATAACGCTCGACCAGTTTTATTCAGTTTGATTTTTCGTATCATTAGGACGAGTGGTACAACTAGTTCAGCATTGAAAACCATACGCCGGGTGACGGGACTGCAAAAATGTGTCTTGCACCCGTGATAAGTTGGGTATAGATACAACATGATGAATGAGTTCACTGCCAAATACAGCCCATTTAACTAAGGTTAATTAAGTTGGTCACCTCAAAAGATTTTGTTATACTCAGACATCCCAAGGATGTGTCACTCTCAAAGGGATTGATTGAGAGTTCACAAGTGGACCGCATCGATTGATGGGTGACGGAGACTGGTCGTATTAAACATCACATGAGGAGTAAGCGTTCCGTCGACTACATTGATTTTCTCGATCTACACGCTTCATTAATACATGACAAACCGATCTATGCCATCACAACCGGATCCATCCAGTTCGGTGAATAGGGTGCTCCCGCTTACCGGATTAAATCATAGTAGCTATTTTAGGGTTGTAGCAATGAGCATGAGCAACAACTTATGACGGCGACCGTAAAGTTCAGCTTCCAATCACTCGTTCCGAGTTCACATGCCTGTTCGGGTGCGGTAGATGTGCACCGTTGACAAGACCCACCAAGCTGGATAAATTGATTATAGTGTGTATGCTGCCGTTAGTTTCAAAGGTTAGCTGGAAGTCGACACTGCTTGAAGGACAAATTAGTTGACTAATTAATTCATTTACCAAGAAATAAGGCACAATTTTCCTGTGAAATGATAATGTATAGTCATGCTACTCCATTTAACATCAAAAGCCATGGAAACAGTGCAGATATCTCTTTAGTTTCATTTGGAACAATCAGTCTATCCCAGGCTTGATCCCCGACTGAAGCGCTCAGGATGGCGATTTTCGGCAAGGAGACGAAAGTAGCCATACAATTTGGCAATTAGTAAACAATAGGACATTGTTGAATCTTTTCAAAAATCCGCAAATAGTAATTGTTAGTGTAGGAAAACGGAAAGAAGACAAATACTGCCATCTGAATACGTCTCGTTTATGCTTTTCGGTTACCAGCGTGGAGCAAAAACTGATGTCCAATATACTGCATTAAATAACCCCGTTTAAAGTAGCATGTGACAGACAGATTTGTGATGCATCCGGGAGCTATTTGCTTCCCTCAGTGGCCTACAGTTTGTGTGTTAAAATTGCTTCTACACACTTAATGACAAGGTTGGGTTAGCGGAGTTTCCCAGAATGGTTTCACAAGAAGTTGGCTGCTTCTCATCCCGTTTGAGAGTGTAGTTGCGTGACAGATTCATGTCAGCTCGAGAATCTGCTTACGAAGGATACGTTGTTAGAGGGCTGTTCTATCGCCCAGATCACTAGGCCTAATCTGTTGAACCTTTATTGCGACGAGTCTACATGCAAATCATGTAACCCCGTCCGATACAGCTTGGCTATTGCTTGTAAACAAGACCAACGAATGTGGATCATGGTAATTCACGAAAGAAAAAAGCAAACACTGCGCAGTGGTAATTGGCTCAAGGGCGTTTCATCAATGACTTTTTCACTAAATACTAATGTCTTGTAAAGAAGTTTAAAAGCAATTTCAAGTCATCGAGGTCTGCTCACTGTCGTTAATTGTTCAATTTTGGATTGGAGCCATTTTATTGCGTTTAATTGATTCATGTCCGTGCGTTATTACCACCAACCACAATAAGGGTCCTTATTTCGGGCAGACGTATCACACTTGGTGTCATGCAGTGAATGTATCCATTAAAGAATAGTTGAACCTGCATGCCGGTGCATCCAAGGTGGAAGAATAAATTCACATTTCCAGACCATTTTACAGTTTTCGGAAGGATGTGAAGAAAGATGATCACACAATATTTTTCCTGATTGCTTGTGAACGGTCACTTTAATCCCTTAGGAAGAATTCGACATTCTCCAGAAGTGGAATTTGGGTGCTGTTGAAAACTGGATGTGCCATTACCTTATCACATCATCCCCGTTAATTTCCAAGTAACCTATACTAATGCATTCCATCTCCGGATCGAAAATAAAACTTCGCGAACTCATCCTAACATTACAGTCATAAAGATCTCACCAAAGTTGTGGAGACAGGCTGGGAACACAACTGCGTGATCAATCGATTCCTAGTGTAAAGCATCTAGAAATCCCTTTTGCTTAAGCGAGACCACATGTCTACTTTGGCTGGAGCAATCTATGAGCAATCCGATCACGTCTTCGAGGTCATTGCTGTATAGCCTGCTATTCGCTTTCAAAAGGTTCCATTGTGTTCACCTGGTGATTCCCGCAGGCCATAACCCAAGCCAAAAGGCAAGAAGAAATCGGAATGCGAGATGATATCGCTAAACCGTTGCTTCTCATGCGATGATTTCATCGCTGCTTCAGAAGCCAATTTCGGCCATATTTGAAAAGCCTGACGCCAGTTCAAATGCAACGTGACAAGCACGCAAAGGAAACAATCAGTCCCACTTTGGCACCGAAATTCTCTATCGAAACTAGCCAAATTTGCGAAGACCCGTTCAATTTCAACACGGTTTTCAACATTTGTTAATCGTAATTTCCGGAATTTGTGAATCCAGCATTCCAAAGGGACTTTTTCGACACGATGTGGCCAGGTGTGCTTTTCAAACCAACCACTCTGCGCATCCATGGTGTCATCGGTCACTGCTTCGAGCTGTACTACGAAGCCATATTCCTGGTACTATTAAAGGGCACATTCGCCTCAGTTACATTCCTGGTCTCGATCGAAAATTCAACAATACTGGGCTCGATTTCACTTCAAGCCATATAATTGATTTTCGTGAATCACCCATTAATCCAAAGGTTGTTATTGCACTAGTAAAGACCATATAGGAGTAGGGCCCGTAATAATGGAAGTGGAGAGAGACCAGGTGTTTCTTAAGCGATGAGTGTTGTCCCATGAATCGAGCTCCAATTCGGTAGTCTGACGGCCAGGTTAGTTAGTGGCACATAATTCTGGTTGAGTGATGGGCAGTCCTCGTGGTTTCCAGTAGGTTCCCTTTTTCTAGTTGGATGCGGGCAAACAGGTGTTCTCGTAAGTAACCTTGCCATCTCGCCATCCGAACATCAGGATTTCTAAAGTTTGTTAGCTACTTGAGTGCTTTATGGTCCTTTCCGACATTGAAACATCGCCATCCGAGGCGGCGGTGGTTTTTGGTATGTGAAGTTAATGGTTGCACTTCCAATTTATCTATTATCTTTTGCTTTCTTTATTAGTGAACTAACGGCGTACACCATTTTCAGAGGCCTGCCAAATGAGGAATTTGGCCGGCGGTAGGAGGATTCGAACAGGCAACTTTCACTTCCAAACGACACTGCCTTATCCGCCTGACCAGCGCTGATTCTGCCATAGTCGTGCTTCTTTTACTGAATGGGCGGCCGATACGAGGAATCCGGCTTTCGTTGTCATCTTAGTCACGTTATGAGAAAAATGCTCAACTAATCCCTTCTCCCACATCCGGACCCAGGTCCAATTCGACAGCGTACTCCTATGTATCCGGGACTGCGAATGTCGAGGCTTAACACAACCGTTGTCTAGGGTCGTCAAACGCGTTTTCTTGGTGTGTACCCCAATAAAATCCTTCATCACCCAACGTGAAATTGGAGACATTACCGTAGAATTTAGCATGGGAGATTGGAAATATGAAACCAGCCCCACGAAACTAGGATGTGCATCTATATTTATTGGAGTGTGCTTGATTTCTTTTACAGTGGTCGTTTTCGCAGGGTGTCACATTGAGTGCAGTATTTCTGGGAGACTTTGATAAGACTCTCTCCAACTGTTTTGCAGTTGATTATAGCGTCGTCAGGACATGCTAACCAGCGTTGCTGTATCAGGTCACATACAAGCGTAGACGTCAACTGCTGAAACACGACAATGAGGAGGTTTTTTCGGAGGGCGATAGATAAGATGGACAACGATGGCATCCTTCTTCTTGCCGGTCTGCAAGCTGAGCAAGGCCGATTGTAGACGTGATGAAGATTGATGTTCAAACATCTAGTATCTACGGTAGCTACTAGTTGGAGAATTTCTTGAACTGCTTACGTGGGAACAGCTGTTTTTCGACGATCGGTTTGCCGAACTTTCACTTTTGAATTCAGGCCGCTGACCCCGTAACCTTTACATGGAGTCTGTTCTAACTTATCCTTCGGACATCTGCCCTTCGCATAGCATATAGAACACTTCAAGTTGTTATAAGCAAGGTGACCAGTGTCTGGAAAGCTAAATCCCGAGGCAACTCGTTCAGGCAGATTTCTGTGATCCATTCTTGAACTGGTGCCATCCACCTATGCCGACAGATTCTTGCTCCAAATGGCCTTGGGTGTTTCTGGCAAATAGACCGATTACGTTACATATGATGCAAATGTTGCCCCAGGCATCGACCTCCACTGGCGCTGAACTTGAGCGCTCACACCTGAACTGCGCTGATGCAAAGAGATGCGAGCAGCTATAGGAGTAGTACCAATGACAGTTAGAGACCCACAAATATAATGCGTGGTTCGAACCTTACTAGACAATAGCTCGAAAACCAGATTGATAGAGAGGAATTCTGCGAATAAGGTCGGCCGAAGAGGGCACATAAAATGTGTAACGGTAACGGCGGTTGGGACCTATTTCTTTGCCTAAATCTGCATGAACTCGGAAGACTCCGACATCCTTGTGAATATAGTCAGAGTATCGGGAGTTCCCAAGCTAAATGTAGTCGGTTGAACGGTCTCCAAGCAGAAGAGAAGAAACCCAATACTTTTTGGCCTTATGTCCCTTTTCTGAAAGTTAGCCTTGCTGGTGGGCGAAAATCCTTCGACGAATCACCATGTGGTTCTTAAATGGACTCATGATCCATTCACGCTCCTAACTCTAGTGAGTTACTAATAATTCCTTCGAATAGCCACAAAATTCAACCGATCATCGAAATCAATAATCCTGTGACTTATTAGGTGCTAAAATTTCTCGCTCACAGACCCGAAGGACCATATGCTATGGACCTTTCACTTAAATGGGTCATATTGGGATCCATTCTCAGAAGTCTGCACCCAGAATTGTCTCAATCCACGTGTCTTTCCGATCAAATGAGTCTTTCACAAGAAGTTACCGAAATTTGTGTTATGAGTTCCACAGATTCGCCTTCCTACGAATGCGGCGACTCCTGCCAAGACGAATTGGCAACGTCGGTCTTCAGTTCAGCATCACTTAATTAAAGGACATTGTTAATTTGCTTTTCTGTGGAAGGATGGATACCAACACCTGATACCCAAAATTTAGACAACTGTAAGAAATTCGATCTCAGTTAAGTGCAGATTTGAAATGAATGCTGATCTTCACGAACTCCATAATTGCGCTACGGGAGGTCACATCTCAAAAGACAAGATTAAGGATGTTCCGAAGGACACTGGAAAACCCAACAATTGGAATCTGTGATGTGTGCACAACCAACTATTGATGCATCTAGTCTTCGATTGCACTGATCAGTTAGGCGAGACATAGTGTATTCTCAACTCCTTAGCGGCCTAGATATCACTAATGACCTTTTTAGAGTGTGCTTCTCAGGACCGATGGACCCAAATTGCATTACCAGCAAAGCTGCAAAGAGGAACTAGAAGAGGAAGTTCTCCAAAATTGACAGGAAGTGTGACAGGAAGGGGAACTATGATTCATATACCTAAAAACGCTACTGTTTGTTTTCTCAAGACTCGTGCCGAACACAGATCAACAATGATGATCTGATGCCGACCATGTCTTTCGGTAAGGAAGTCAGTGGCCCTTCTAAATGTAAACTCTCCCCGGGGTACAGATTCCAAGGCGGTATTTAAAACCCCAAAATCAGAATGAGCCATTGGGATCCCACTGCCTCCGTGATGCCTCTTCGACAGTACACGGAGCAATGCCGTACCTTCGATCAAACGACAATGATATTAGTTATTAGTGTTTAGTGGACTGTGGTAAATAAAGAATGGCTCCCTCAGAGGTTGTCATCATCCCTCATCTGCAGCTTATCACGGCTGTTCTATGCGCTTGTCTAGCTCTACCAGTCAGAGAAGAATTACCTGCCAAGGTGAACTCAATAGACTTTCGGACGGCCTCACCAATCGTACTTCAGACTATACGACGTTGAAACACGAAAATTCAAAGCTTCGTGACGGACCGAATACCAACCATTCATGAGATCTCAGTGATTGGGCCTTGACAGTAGTGACTCCGTAAGTGTCTTTTCTAGAGGTGCAACAGTGTTAGAAATGAACATAGAGAGATGAGTACCCATGGCCGAAGGAGCGGCAACAACATGTTCCCCTACCCGAAGATTTGATTAAAATGACAGAACACGTTTCGCTTTACAAACAGGAGGAATGAGATTGGCTCGTTTCCTTTTCTTCACTTTGTATTTGGATGAAACTCTTAAAATCAAAGGAAAATCGATACTGTCGAAAGGACAAATCCGCTTGTAGATAGTCCATAGTTCATACTATCGGATGAACACTCAAGCGCGATGTGCGATGGCTGTGTGTACTGGAGATCCACGAAGATTCAACCAACGGAACTTCGAATCGACAATTGAAGAATAATGCCGAGAGGTTGGTTCAATCCCACCGTCGGTTGCGATGTGTTTGTGTGTGTGTGTGTGTGTGTGTGTGTGTGTGTTTTGAATCCAAGGGTTCCAGTAGCAGATCACTACTGTGTGTACTCAAACACAAGTTCGGTCATAAACCGCCTTGTAGGCGGAGGCATTCAGGTCCTCGTCCAGACGCATAGGAAAAGAAACACTCGACACGGTGACTGCGCCTTTTGTCCCCCTATGCTGTTTGCTCGTTGGTCTATTGAGGACAAAATTAACTGACAGATCAGTCTATTTTTTTGAGTTCATATCTGTTTGATTTCTGTCCGCTTCGATCGATTTGGGGTTGTGTCCACCACTCATCTCCGACCGCATTTGGCGCCTACTTGATCTTCAGTTTCACTGGTTTGTTCTACCCATGTTGATTCCAGAATCACATGGTTTAAGCTAAACTGATTCATCATCCGTGCATGTTCCTATTGATTTAAATGAGATTCTCGTAACAATCTAGGAAAAAGTGCACTAGTATGTAGCATGGATGCCGGGTACACTTACCTAACAGCGAAACCAGCTGCGATCTCCCGGGGAGACTTCCTGCTTCTTTCCGTGGACGAAAAAACTGCCACTGACTACAAAGAGATAAGGAATTTAGACTCCACACGCACAAATCATGTTTCTGTCGACATGGCAATTAGGTCAATTATAGAGACATTATCGATTATCGTGGCAACATATACCGCAAACCAGCTGTGCGGATCAATGTGCATTTGACGGATAAAAACCGACTCCTTTTTCACAGACGGTTGCTTGATAGGTGTCGTAAACATTTACCCGGCACGCAACACATTAGTCGGCAGTCATAGTTTCATACGAGACCCTTTCTAATTGACGATGTTTAGTTATTTTCTCTCGATGAAAGACATTCGCTGCGTAATCACGTGACAAGCATTATTCGTTCGCTTTCACTAAGGAAATGATTTCCGATAGTTACCATCGGAAGGTCAACGCAAACATCCATTGAAGATGGGAAATTCGGACACTAGTGTCAGAATCGTGTCGCAGGTTGTTGCGGGCATAAAACCCGTTTTTTGCACACTGACCATTTACTTGCAACAGTACATTCACAGTTAAATTTCTGCCGAGCTATTCGAAGCACACTTGCAATTGCGGCAAGAGTTTAGATTTAACTTCAGGAATCTTATGTTTCAGGTCGACCTACGGAAAGAAAACATTAAATAGACTAACAATTGGAATAAGTGATGATACATTTTACTCTTTTCTCCATATGAACTTCATTATCTGTCGTGAGAGCGATGATACGTTTGGGGGACTTGAATGTGTTTGTGCTATAGTTATTTCAAAAACTATTATTGGGTTGAAATTATGATAAAAAAACGAAAATGAACTATCGCAAGTTGCCAGCATTCTGTGTCAGTGGTGCAGACTAGCTGTAAACTGACCGGTTATTCAGTCCACAACACTGAGATACAATCAAGACACAACCAAAACGAGGTTCCGGACAAATCCCTTCCCGATCCCTGGACAATACCGTTTTCGATAGTCCGTTCTTCGTCCTTCGAGGCTTGGATTCTATAAATTCGTGACAATCTCCCGTTTGCACTTGCCTCGGTGAGTTTCATTGTTCGCACAACCCTCAAGCGACTGTGCATCTCAAACAGGCTCTCCTGAAGAAGTGCTGCACAATGCCACCCCTTGGTGGAGGCATTTTCGCAAAAATATGAGGACGAAGGCGAACTCCCGGTGCTCTCCACCGGAGTGACTGCTATTCGATAATCATTCTAGGGAGCAGGCTAAACACTGATATCAAACCAATCACGAGTGGCCTACAAGCCATATGGCTGTTGGCTCATTCGTATTTGTGGAAACCGGGTGCGCTGACCGCCTGGTATATCTGGCCACCTCTGAAAGATGTAGCAACTAAACAATTAGCCGTCGGTCACCAGCGTGTTATGTGGCCCTCAGATAGTCCTTCTGGCCTGTAGCTTAAATCATTCGGTCCAATCTAGGAAGGGGTCCCTAAGTCAACTCCCTACTTCTGTTTCAGCAAATGGGTAGCATCCAGCCCGCAGGAAAAACATTGGCGTTAATGGAAAACCGGTGATGTGGAGGTGTAGAATAAGAGAGCTAGAAGATGCATTGTGAACTGTACACAATGCTTCTTTTTCATTACTTCTTCTGGATCAGTTTTCCCCTTTTACTCAGTGACCTGTGACCGTGCACATTATTGAAAGGTAGGTGCAATATCATGCGATGAAGTTCAACAAGTCTTTGGGAGCCAAACCTGTTTGCTTATCTCCCCAGACATTCGACTCACAACCACTTGCCTCAGGTTCATGTCTCAATCCGGCCGTGCTAAACCAACATGAAACAGCATGGTTAGCTGAATGTTAATATCCGACCTATGTCATCTTATGTGGTTATTGGACAAGTCTGTCCACGCGTCCGAGGTCGGATGCACGGCAACAGTCTCAGAAATGGCCGTTTACCGACATTGACGCACTCCGGAACCCTGCACAGGTTACATCTTGACTGCATACCAAGGTTGTGTAGTCGAAAACTCTCTCAAATGCACGTTAAATTGCTTGATTTATTTGGATATCCCGAGGATGCTATCCTGTGAAAACCCAGTGGTGTTCGTAAGTGTAAAACTTTTCAAGTCAAGTCAAGTCACTTGTTGTTAGTAGTATGTTTCGCATGCGGAATGACGGACGAAATTTTCTCGACAGCACACGATCGGTATCGTGGTTACCGTCAGGTATGCGTACCTGGGCACTCACCTGTCCGACCATCACAATGCTTGTGCACTTCTTAATTAGGTTCTAACTAGGATCTTATTTGAATCATTAGCACCGTTCATGGATAAGAGCAGACGAAAAACTTCTGACGAATCACCGTGTGCACTCATTGTCTATTCACGCCACGAAGTCAAGTCTAGTCAAATAGTGCCTTCATACACCCGGATTTAGGTAAATTTTCAGCTCGAACAAACAAAAGATATCAGAAACACTTGGAGTTAGGGACGGGTAGTGGATGCAAACGAGCTGGAAAGAGTCAAGCACCATCGATTTGTTTGTCCATTTATCTGATTCGCTTTGCTAATGTCTCTCTGCCATTTGACCGAATGTTCACGAGACTAAAAACACCTGATTTGCCCTAAAATGATTAAACGTGACCTCGTTTTTGGTTGCTTTTTTTAAAAATGGATATCCTAAATAACGAAAGAGCAGTCTGGATATCAGTGGTACGCCTTTAACCAAGGTTTATGAACTGTTGGTACAAATCTGGACATTCACATGTTGCACGGACAGAACCTGACAATTTCCTGACTGAATCAACCCACAGAGAATTTCTGACCCCAAGAGCAAAACAGAGAGTACAAATGTGGGGTTATGGTAATACTGTTATTCACTCACGTGATTATTGATTCATACGGCATGACTATGATTCCATCCATCATCTTAGCCCAATGCAAATTTCGTATGGATGCTTGCCAGTCAAAAAAATGATTAATTTCAAATGCACCTTGATTCGAAATGTGAGCATAATTCAGTCGTGAAGCAAAGTTTACCGAGGACGGATATTGATCACAAGCATGATGAATACTCGTAGGATATCTTAGGTATTGGGAAATTCCAGGTTAGGGCAAATGCCGGTGTGGAAGCAGCTTGCCAAACAACTATTCACTTGGCAAACGTCACAAATGATGCCTCAGATGCTTCTCTACACTGAGACAGGCAAAGAAATCAAAACAAGAAAAATGCGGACTAACGTTAATTATAGCCAGCCTTGAATGGAACAACAGAAAACCGGACTGTCCCAGGCGTTACGGTAACACAAAGCAGTACATACGTCAAAATAAAGGCTAGTTCTGATTCGGCATGTATCGTACTTTCCAGTAGCGATGAGCCACATCGAGATCTGCTATTGAAACTTGTCAACTTTTGGTTGGTAGGAGTTACACATATGTATCAGCAATTGAATGTACATAAAACAGTGGTTATGGGGTCATTGCCGGCAGTAGGTATTTGGCTGGCCAATAAACTATCGTCATTCTATAAAAAACAATAAGCAAACTTTCAAGCCAAGTATAACATTTGTTTATTTTATTATATATTCTCCAACATCGCCTGCTGTCCGCCTTATCAAACACACCACTGTTTTTTTTACTATCGTTCCAGAGATTTATGAGTTTAAATCTCGAACTGGGCATACGAGGTTTTTGGGGATATTTTTCGTAGCCAAATTTAATTGGTACCGATTTACTTTTTGTCATCAAATGAAAAATATCGAGAGAGTACGGAGTTTGTTAAAAGATTTTCAATAGCACCTTTTTGGGATCGGTTTTAGCAAACTTCGAGCAGCGAGTATTCGTGCAGATCACGTGATACACTCGGGAACAGCTTAGCCGTAGCCTGTGAACACGACCGACCAATAAGCACGGTGGCCACACACGAATGGGGAGATCAACTATGTCCAAGTGCAGTTGGACATAAGGTATTGGACCAAATGGAATTACTCGTAATTGCAAATAAATCAACTTGGTTGTCAGGTGCCTAGGACTTCTAGTCGAATTCACTTGTTTAGTTTTGGTCGAAATCATTTCACCGCATATCTGCAGTCCATAGCTGCCCCTCATTGCAACTATTCCAACTCCGCATTATTATTTCAATTGCTCCTACCGGACCTTACTCTGCTAGGTCTTCTCTCTGTGGGTATTGTCATTTTTTATTTGGGACAGCTGAGATTCATAGAGATTCATCTCGATTGGATTACCTTCCGCAAGTATTTTCAAATTTGATTTAATCTCCTTAGTCCAAAAAACCGCTCGATTTATGCCGGTGCTTATCTGGCCTGAAGACTGTACGATTTATATCCAAAGTTGCTGTTTCGTGTTTTCTTCGCAAGGTCTTAACGACAATGATCTTGTCGCTACTATTTGATTCTTTATTACCGTACATGAACAGTACTCACTTGCTCCTTTGTGTGCATCACCTTGACTTCGAGATCCCTGTGCATCTCCTAAAGCCATGCCACATTGGAGTTCTTAATTATGGTTCAGTGCTGCTCTGGACCGGGAGAGATGTCTATCGATGGTTCGATTTTCGCTGTTTTTTTACCTTTCCCGGAGTAATCTAATCTTCAGCCGAGTGAGTCCAGCCGAGTAAGCTAGATTAATTGTGCTTCTCTGAAGACATTTTGTCTTTTTTATTTTTTACCCGATCTGTTTAACAACCGATAAAGCGAAACGATTATCCGAAGCGGGAGGAGACGTCTGTGTTGAAACTGCCAACAAACCGTATTGTCATAGCAACTCGGAATTCGAGAGATTCCAAGTTTTATAATTTTTCGTTGTTTCGGTCATTTTTATGCAAAAAACAGTCGTTATGATGTTTTCACGGTGGAAACAGGATAAGAACGCTGATGGTCTCCTTAATTTTGAAGTTCGACGAAAAGAGCAAGGTTCCTTTCAGTCGAAGATGCACACAAACCATGTAATTCCAAAAGTCGACCTTGGGAACCTGGTCAGACGACCGATCTTATCCTGGTCTTGGAGATGTTTTAATAAAATGCAAGTTTTGCCACGATTATTGGACAACTTTTTTCGGATTCCGTCCAGCTGCGTTGTTCTTCATATTCGTTGATAAGTGCAAAAACTACCATTTCGATACCAGCTCGTAGTGTTAACTTTTGGATCCGAGTGATGTTAGAATACCGTGTGCCTGACGCGATCTCAGTAATCCTAAAAGTGCCTTTGTGGAATATCGCAGTAATACTAATAAAAATGACGAAAATATTAGCAACAGTATTACTATTATGAATAACAGTATTAAAGAGCTAAATCACCGGTTTATGAGTGTTTAACAAAACTTACTTATTCCAGATTTTGCTGCTGACCAACAAAAGCAAATCAACGACTAAAATCAAAACGGATCAGCCTATTTTTTCATACATCCTCGGTGAGGATACCGAAGTTGTCAAATGTCAAAGTCAACCACGTCTCACAGGTTTTGGTCCAGATCATCTGTGAATTCAGGTCAGATTCGTGTATGTTTAGACTATCTGTCATCGGTGAGTATGTTCAGCAAAGACCGAGCCCAAACAAANGCAAAAGAATGGACGAGAACGGAGACGATGAGCAATGCGTGTCCAAACCACGGAAGGCGATGTAGAGAAACCAACGATTAAGCCGATAAATAGAAACCCGCACATTTTGGGATTGACTTAGGCCAGCGCAATAGTGACTACGTAACTTCGTGTGCTTACTTGCGTAATTCCCATTTGGCGGTGATCATCATCCGGTGATAGCTCACTCAGTCGCTGACACCATCGACTAGGCAAGTGCAAAAACTACCATTTCGATACCAGCTCGTAGTGTTAACTTTTGGATCCGAGTGATGTTAGAATACCGTGTGCCTGACGCGATCTCAGCAATCCTAAAAGTGCCTTTGTGGAATATCGCAGTAATACTAATAAAAGTGACGAAGATATTAGCAACAGTATTACTACTATGAATAACAGTGTTGAAGAGCTAAATCACCGGTTTATGAGTGTTTAACAAAACTTACTTATTCCAGATTTTGCTGCTGACCAACAAAAGCAAATCAACGACTAAAATCAAAACGGATCAGCCTATTTTTTCATACATCCTCGGTGAGGATACCGAAGTTGTCAAATGTCAAAAGTCAACCACGTCTCACAGGTTTTGGTCCAGATCATCTGTGAATTCAGGTCAGATTCGTGTATGTTTAGACTATCTGTCATCGGTGAGTATGTTCAGTAAAGACCGAGCCCAAACAAAAGCGATCTGGGACGATTAAGAAGCTAGACAGATGAATATGGAGGCAGGACTGAAGAAATGAACCATGTTTTTCTCTTGCACTGATGACGTTTTTTGTTGTTGGATTTCTCAGTTTGCATTTGCCGTAGTTTGCTGGTTAACTGCGGTACGGTGTTCTGTGTGAAACTGTTTACTGAACTGCCAACAAGTTTGGGCAAGAACGCATTTGTGTATTAGATCTTCGGAAAACTGCGAAGCTATATTTCCCGTCACTAACTGTTCCCTTTTACTGTAGACAGTCTATAGCTTATTATTCTTACTTGTGCATGTACTTGTGTGTGTGTGTGTGTGTGTGTGTGTACGTGCGTGCATGTAAATGTCACATGAGTGAGTGGAAGACAGGCGCCATCTAGCTAGTGATTTATCATTTTAAGGCTTTCCATAGTGGCGATGACATACAATTGCGACAAATATCATAGAAGAGACGAAGGAATATTGCGATGTCGATTGTCACTAACACGTGACACGTGACAAGTGACAATATACCCTTGAACCCTCTGAAAGAACGACCTCGCAAACGCAAAAACCAAATGAGCACAGTGAATTCATGATGCATCGGGACCTCATCGATAATTGGTGAATTAAGTAAGTGGACCTAGTCTCAGTGAGGGCAAACATTTATTTGTATTTACTAAATCCATTCTGCTCTTACCAGAACTACAAATTATGCACGCTTATGATAAACTAAATCTCCTCTTACTCGATCCGTTTGGATATTCGTTCCATGGACATATCTGTCACCTTTAGTTAATTATCCAAACCTGGAGTAGGTTATCAATCTTCCTCAGTGTAAAACACCATTCCATCATTCATGAATCAAAGTGAGACCAACTCAACATCTATTTCTAGAAAGTTTGTTCGTCGTGTTGGTTCTACGAGGAGACCATTCTCGGCACGGTGATGTCTTAGCCGTAATTATTGGGAACCTGTACGATTGTATAGGACTATTAGAAAAAAATAATTCCACCTTAACACAATCAGATCAAACGAACCGGTAAACTGATTTTGAACCGAGGACTACTCAAGTACTCTCCCAAAGTCATCATTTGTGGTTGGCCCCTCATTGAAGTCCATTTATACGGAGTGGTTCAAAGTTTGCTTTATTCCTTCCGTTACACATAAATCGATTTCTGTGAAGCACTCAAGAAGTCTGTACTCTTCCGAATGAGGTAGCAAGCACGGTGTGGTAGAATGTCTAAAAGTGAAAAGACAACCCTTCAGCTAAAGCCCAACTAATGTAACCAGCAGTGTGAGAAGTTTACGTGCCAGGGCAGAATACAGATCTCTTCCGCCACTCGGTTAAGATGGTTTGCCACGAAAACCGACTGCCTATGAGCTTGCAGTGGTGTGCTTATCTTGGGATGTACAGCAGGTCACCTGGCCACGTTTAAGTCACTTTTGGACATCTGCGCTGGACCCACCCAGTCTAAAACATTTATTATTTTTTCATGCCATTGGTGGCCACTTAATTCTGTCATTTTGAAATAAGATAACTTAATACGGTCGAAATGTTAACGTGATTCACACCCCCTGTTTTGTGACCTTCAGAAGGTCATCGGGTGTGTGTGATCTAAACACCTAAAGGGTAACGAAGCTGAAAGAGATAAGGTTGTAGTGATGAGGTTTGCCAGCGCAATTTTACCTTTGTCTCTAACCCTCAGCCCCCTAGCAAATGCATGCTATGGACTCCGATGAATGTTGAGGTGACCGCTCGTGGGTAATAGAGGACTAATCGTTGTTTCCCGTTAAAGGTCGATTTTAAACAATTTCAACACTGGACACAACTACCGTGGGCTTTCTCGTTTGCCCTTTCGTTTCCTGATGCTTGTGTGTGTATTGCTAACCTTGATCCAGTTCACGGGAATTCGTTGTTGTGCTGGCACAATCCTTACGTTACTGTCACACATGTAGTGGGAGGTTAGAATCCAGACGGTCGATTCATATATGCAATCTCATTCTCGCGTAATGTATTTCTCAAATCCTTATACCAGCTCCATTCTAGCTTGTGCATGTCGATTGACGGTCTAAAAATCAAACTAATTGACGAGCCATTTACATGAACAGGCATCCTTCTGTTGGGTGAACGTGTACGCCAAAGTAGACGATAACCAGTGTGCTACCAGGGGAAAATGAAAAGGACGCGTTTTGTATGGGTTTTCTATCTCCCACTCCTAGCGTGCCAAGTGATATGTGATAATAACATTATTACTAGTGAGTACGGAGTTTCGTGCACAGTAGACGATCCATTGTCTGCCGTAATCAACCATTGGATTCTTTCCTCGTGGATACGAAAATATCTTACAAAGGAACGGTGATAGTTTTATCCATCGAAAACCACACCCATATGAATAGGTGGACTAAACGATGCACACTTCGGTTTACGATCCTAACAAATCTAACCATAAAATTTTTCCACTCTCTCTCCCTCAGAGTGGAATCAGCTGCGTTTGCTTGTTTCAGACATCTCGCCAGATATTGGTCGGATCTATGCTACACCACTAAAACCATTTAATTTAATAATGTAATATCAGAGTCCAAGTGTCACGAGTGGATATGCACTACCGATGATTCCTAGTGGGGACGAGACAGCAATACAGTGCCTTCAAGATTTCTTAATAGTGAGCAGGAGTTGATGTGACATGATGAGTAATTTTGCGAGCCATTTATTTACCCACTACTAAAACTGATCAAATAGACATTCTATGTAAATAATGCTCAAAGCTTCACTGCACCTAGGATTTCCGCAGACAAGTCATCCATCAGTAGGGGTCGGTTACTGTGCACTGGTGGTCCGTACTGGTGTAAATCAGTGACGGATAGGTGAAACATTATGTGGTGAGGGCCTGCGTGATAGCATAATAGTTACGGTTTCAGACTCATAATCGTTCGTTCGCGCTTCGCGGGTTCAGGAAGGTAGGTAATCACAAGTGGTGATTTCAAGCAAGGATGAAACAGCTGCATCATGGTTTCTTAATGATGACTTGAAGTATGGTGTCATTTGGCCAATGATTTCAAGAAATCTTACGATAGCAAGTCTCCCTCGTCTCCCTAGGGCAAGTAAACATCAAATTTCCTGAAGATCGCGCGCTGCTACTATCTTGCTTGTAGACGTCGCCGGAGCATCGTGAAATATCTGTGGTGATAGTCACAATTACTCTGTTATGCTCAAATGCAGGTCACGTAAAACAGTGAGCCATGATTTCTGACTTGTTCAAGGCTGCCTACTGGTTTACTAGAATCACTGTACTCTAGGAACGTGGTGGATAAAATTTAGCGTATGCCATCGATTCGAAGGTATCCCGACATTGACGTTTCCTTCTAATCGATATGTGGTAATTTAATAATTTGTAGTATTCTAAAGAGTAAAGAAAAGGCGGAGGGTGTATTGTCTGGGCTGGTGTTGAAAGACAGTCGAAAATGAAAACACCATCCTTAATTGGCGTGGAGGCAACATTTAACAATTTTTATCTCCAATCGATTGGAATAATTTGACGGGAGACTAACAGTCCATGAGGAAGATAAATGCTAAGCTATTTGGCTGTTTTAATTATATAGTCCAATATCGGATCAATTCCAGTACGCACTATCAGTTCGTTTCATTATATTTACTTCCCAGAAAACGTTATCGCAGTCTGGTTTTAGTCAGATCAACTGCTTGATTTATGTTAACTTTAGCCTGGATTTCTCTAGGAACAGGAGTTCGGAATTACTCGGAAGTTCTCAACCGGATTTCGGGTGCCGTGACATAAAACGAAACACCAAAGAGCAGTAAATAAATTCTTATTACATGGAATTCGCAGATGATCACATTTTTTCTTTGGAGTATGCATTTGATTAGGGGATTTGATTCCCTAATGAGACAAGGGATGGTTCCGATGTAAGTAGTTGAATCATGAGTATTAAGTACAGGCATGAGTTCACTCAGTCCATGGCTACGAGAAGAACCCCGAACCGGTAGTGAATTTCTGCAGTTTGTTTACTGCCTAAGGCATTTGCCTTTTTATTCTTAATAAAGTGAACGAAATTCCACTGATATATACATGCCACATGGGTTTTAGCTTAGGCGAGAGGATTTTCTGCACATTTTAGCAACAGTCCTCCTTGAATTTTTTGTACGGTTATTCACGGTGCGGATCTGGGAGTTCCTTTCAGAGTCTTATTTAAAACGGCAATCCTGAGTGCAGCTTTCAGCTCTTGCGTAGAACATGTAAACTGTACTGTACTGTACTGTACTGTACTGTACTGTACTGTAATGTTTTTATCCTAATCTAGTCAACCCTTCCTGGTGGTATTTGTTATCCGAGACAAAAAGAAGTTCAGAATTCTTCAAGGTCACTAAGAATGTGAATATTATCCATGTGAAGTGTGATGCCTCAGTTGGACAGCACTTTGACTGTTCCCTTGCGCAATTTTCGTTTGACGGCTGAGCCCCACCGTTTGCAGGCTGAGCAATGGAAGTTGATAGTTCAGTTTGCGTACTGAAAATATTTAAGTAGTAAGATGCAGAAGTCGACTTGTGCTTATGGTTTACCAATGGGCGTGCAAAAAGGTCATTGACCAAGTTGCCCTCCATAGACATGAATTAAATTTAGAAACTAGAAGGCAGAGCTATCGGTGTGTAGACGCTTTCACTGATTCATACTAAACCAACGGAAACATTTCCGTGAAGGTAGAGAAAACCGAAATGAAAAGCAAGCTATAGTGTGCAGACAATTCATGTTGGGACTGTTGGCCCAGTCCATGCATGCGCGGGCGAACAGGATGTCTCATCTGACTGTTACATCGGCAATTGAGTCATAAAAACATGACGGGACACACAAAAAGATTTCCTGATCATCTTCCAGCGGTTGTTATTAGCCTCGCCACTAGCAAACTAGGCAGGCACATTCAATCTGTCAATGATGGAGCAGGCAGATGTTTGCTCAGACGGACAGCTATAATATAGCATACCGATGGGTTTACTGGGCTCTAAAATACACGCCACCGATTGAAAAGGGCGTGGGAAAAATTCACTGATCAAATCCGAGTTGGCGCATTAGCCAGAATCAAAGCTTTCACGGTCCGAATCAATAGGGCGGGTCACAGCCAACCCGTTTTAGTAACATAGGATTCGAGGGAACCTTCATACGGAAATAGACAAGTCAACCGAGTTTTATTTCCAAGTGTGTCGGTTCTTAAGGGGAGAAAAGTCTAAGTCATCTGAAGACTACTATCAAATTAGTATAAGTCTTTCATCATCATTACGTGCAATTCTACTATGCCTAAACTTTTTCGGATTTCTACTTCAGTCCGTGAATCTAACTTAAAACTCCATTGATCATCTCGTCTACTCGGCATTTGTTCAGTTCAACAGACATAATGTACTAACATCTGTGCCTTCGAGACACTTTTATTGCAGTCCTAACAAATCATCCCTACACTTGGCACTTTTTCGCGCCACTATATTGCAAACTGCCGGTAAAATTCAGGTAAGTTGAAAATTAACCGGGTTGACGGCAACTTTATCCTCCTAGTATTAGAAGGATTCTGGAAAGAATTGTTTACGAAATTTATTCAGCTACCACAGAAAGTTGGTAATGCAATCTTCCTTTTGAAATTGTTGTCGATAGAGGAAACCGGACCAAAAATAGGATATCACCCGGATTTCATCCTACTAATGATTCGAAAGAAGTGTCTTGGCCTTTAAGATGCACATCTTCCAATGTTATAGCAGTGAAATAAGGCTATAACTATTTCCACTCCAGAAATCCGTAGGCGATGTTCGGTACAAAACACCGCGACTTATGCACCCACAAGTCAGCACGATTCACATGGTAAATTAGCGCATGAATACCAGATAGCAGGGTTTCTGTTTTGGTACTTCAATGTATTGATATATCTGTTATATACCTTTTTGTTCCATTGCATTTCAGTGTGCGTTCATCAGGCATGAACGCCACTTCTGGAACAAGATAGCCGGAAAACTCGATCACCTATTGTACAGTGAAATGCTTTCGGCCCAGATAAGATGTACCGTACTGAATGAAGCAAATTTCTGGGTTTATTGAGGCTGTTTAATCGCTAACCATTGATCGATTGCCTGAACGGGTAACATCCTGGAAGAAAGCAACACAAAGCCGCTTGGAAAGTGAATCCAGAGTTTTTGTTATTTCTTAGCATCATCCGACCATTTAGTAGCTTCCGACTGCAGTTTGACAACACATTCTGCAAACAAAACCAAGACCATTGCATTATACTAGGAACTAGTCTCACTCTACTCAGAATGAAGAATTCACTTTTATAAACCGACAAACTCCTTGGATGTACGGTTGTGCGCACTTCCCGTAAAGTTAAAATTCAGCACAGTACAAAAAATGTATCCTCCTTTGTTCATTAGACTACTCACGGAGCCCAAAATGACGTCTTCAACCGCAGGTCGAAAGCGTTGTAGAGCCTATACAAGTCATACCAACTGTGCAGTACAAGTAAGCAAACATTCTCTACTTTGGTATCCAGGACATGATAACAAATTTTCTGACATGTTTAGCTTCCACGTGAGAAGTTAATTCTATTTTCGTGATATTCCGATTGCGGAGTTTACTGCCGAAATCACAAACTTCTCATTACCAGCCGAGGTGACATCGTCAGTGCATGTGTGCAATTAGTGGTGTCCCTTCTCATTTAGAGGTATGAAATTAGGCTTGACTTTTGGCCTTGCCAACAACTAAGGCTAATGGTACTTAAACGTACCGAAAAACACCGTCAACTGCGCACACCTACTGGCAGTGCCTCCTCGACTGGTGGTGAGACGTTTGCGAACGAAATGCAAAGCTAAGCGGTCAGAAACGCCACGAAAACCAACGAACTGGGCTGTGACTAACAGAGGTGTTCAAAACCATTGACACTCACATCCATACCTTAGTGACCGTGACTGATCGTCAACTGTAAGTAGACAATTCATCAAGTGATATCATCGCTCAACTCACCATAAAGAAACCATGGAAGCACTGTACAGCTGTTTCATCCAGCTTGTTAGGAATCATCAGCAGTGCATATGGACCGCGCCCAAACTGGGACGCGAATCCAGGACGAAAGACTCTGAGTCGAACGCCTTAGCCATTACGCTACCGGGTAGGCTCTGAACGGTTTGTTGAACTTCACCACATGATGTTGCACCTATCCGTCACTGATTTGCACGGTTACTGTCCGTTAGCTCA
>LUCM01011543.1:259745-299980 GCA_008360955.1 Fasciolopsis buskii
TGCTACCTTGCAGAAAGGGCTTGGTTGCGCAAAGGCTAGAGGTGCATCCCCGAATAACAGGGCCTACTTTGAATTGGGCCTGTTAATATTCCCAGCTAGTCCTCCGGTGAATTTTCATCTGCGTCTTTCTGGAGACTCGGAGGCTGCGGATTCTGTTGGCGCTGGCGTTGGCGTGGCTCTCAGCGATAGCGCTGAGGCTGCACTACTTGATTAGGTCCCAGTCGGCAGCTGGCTATGCGCAGTGAGACTTAGAGGCTCATTCAAACTAAATAACCATCGCTTTGATTGACGCAACTTGTTAGTTGTATCAACATACGCGCCAACAGATTGCAGCGCAGATGCATATATATATATGCTTATATATAATCATTCACTTCCTTTTGTATTGAAACGAAATTGTACATCATTTTTCAGGAAGGGGACCGTGGCCAACAGAGGGCTACCAAGTGGTGAAGTTGACCGGCGATGAGAGGACTCGAACCCGCAACTTTCAAGTCCAGACGCCATGACCTTGTCCGCTGGACCACCGCCGGCATGTATATATATATATATATATATATATATATATATATATATATATATATATATATATATATATACTTATGACACTACAAATTCTGGTGAGCCATACCAATTCGGAAAATACAAGCATAAGGATTTTTGAACAACAGAGTACCGGGTACGCATAACTGACGCGAACAGGGCACTCTGCGACTTCCAAAGCAAGATGATATAGCAAGATATGATTTTTTTCGTACCTCATGGTATCCTTTATATAGTAGACGGGTACTGTGAAGCTATTTTAGCCGACGTCAGTCTCCTCGCAGGTAAACTGCAGTGGGTACAAACTCTGGCATGCGATGCCGGTGGATGCTAGTGGGATAGGCCGTCCGTTTTTTACGCCCTGTTGCCTAACGAAAGCGGGGTTAGCTACTGTCACGCGATACGTGCCACAAAGGACTTGTTACCCTCCACGAGAAACGTGTAAACCCTTGTTGTGGATTGCAGTTTGATGCAGTTAAGTGCATTGCAAGCTGCTTACCCACGTGCCAAAATAGCTATTTGTGATTTCCACGGCCTTATGGATATGGGTCGTCACTGTGGTAGTTGGCACATGCCATCGCAAGCAGACAGAAAACATTCATCAGTGGATACGGCATTTAGTGTTCCAGTCAACCAAGGACAAATCAGATGAATTCAAAGCTGCCATTGCCGCATGACATCTGGCGGCTGACTTACCCTAACCGCGCTTGATTGCCGTAAGTGGACACGTTGGCAAATTAAAGCGTCAGGTGGCTCACGAACTTCGGGGTGGATGTAGAAAATCGTCACTTGAAAGTTGGGTCTCTATAAGGTCAACTTTGTTCAACGAATACTCTAGGATAATTAATTGGCAAGATGAACTAGGTGAGGGAAGGCCTAAATGTTTATGGGAAAGGAATTCATGGGCGCAAATGTGCCTCATCCCAGTGGCATCGAAATACGCTTTGGAGAATCATTAATTTCGCACGGTGCTGCTGAATACCACCCAACTGCGCATCGATTAGTATACTTGTAAATGAGCGGGTCTTTTAGGGACTTGGGTTGTTTACGATCATGTGGCGCACATATATTGATGGGCTCCAGTCCCCCATGCATGTGCAAATTCTGAAACAGTGGCTATTGTCATGGGGCCATATTTTAAAAGTGTTAATTTATTAAATGACGTCAGTCGTCTGCGAGTAAGCCTTTGGGGTCATGACGGCGAGCGGGTTAGTCAACGTTCCCCGACCCCATTAGAGTGCCGCATGTGAACTACGTTGCAGAGGATGGGCTATCTTTGGCTGTGAGGCAAGCCAGGTCATATTGGTCTAATCAACTGGCGAGGGTGACGGTAAACTCCATCGTTTCTTGTGACATTTGCATAACATATTCAACATGGGAAATGATCTAACGTATTTGCCAAATGACCGGAAGGCGAATACGTAGATAGATACCGATAATGATGTCGAAGTCAGCCGATTCCTGGGAGACCGGGGGGAAAGGGTCAGGGGCAGAATGACCACCAAACCGGTTGAACATACCCGAAGTACATCTATGAGAGTGACACGGTGCCAAGGTCTTCAAAACTAAAGGCATCCGTGCAGCCTAGGGGAAGCGACTGCGTTGACCTGGAGGTCATCGATGATCGCTTGTAATTAGGTAATTTCCGAAAACACGGCACCTTGACAACAGTCGCATTCCGGATACCGAAGAGAAAGAAACACCCAGTTGCTGTGCCCCCGGATTCCTTACTTCAACGGGACAAATGGAGCGATTGCAGAATGGAACGTCCAAATGTCTATCCGCGCGACATGACGGAGTGGGTGGAATGTGAGTTCTGTAGACGATAGACACACTCCCAATGTGGTAACCACTTGGACTAGGGTGCCTGCGTTTGTGTTCACTGCATCACGGCAAACGGTAAGTGCGTATTGCAACTGCGAAATTCAATTTCAAACTACTGTGCAACTCTTTACGTTTATGGCCACTACCGAAGGGAAATGTGTGCGAGTCAAAGTGCTACTGGGGAAGCCGCACCGACTGAATGCATTTTGTGCATTCCAGTGGCGCATAATCCCATTTTTCTGCTCACGGGGTACACGGGTGTTTATTTTCGCATATTCATTAGCTCAGTGATACACAGGCATGCTATGATTTCCGACTGCCAACAACGGGATAACGGCAGCTCCGTGTGTGTGTGGTTACACGCAAATACGTGTACGTGTCCAGATGTATAAATAGGCATACATGTAACTATATAAATAAATGTGCATATCTATATGCATATAAATATACAGTTTTAGTAGTAGGAGATTGAATGTTTTCATGAAATAATTCACCATGTGATATGATCGCTTAACTAACCATTAAGAAACCATGGAAACACTGTACAGCTGTTTCATCCAGCTTGTTAGGAATCATCAGCAGTGCATATGGACCGCGCCCAAACTGGGACGCGAATCCAGGACGAAAGACTCTGAGTCGAACGCCTTAGCCATTACGCTACCGGGTAGGCTCTGAACGGTTTGTTGAACTTCACCACATGATGTTGCACCTATCCGTCACTGATTTGCACGGTTACTGTCCGGTAGCTCATAGCGATCGATCCCTACTCATAGATGACTTCTCTGCAGGTAGCCTAAGTACGACGAAGGCTTTGGATATGACCTACAGAGCTTGATTACTTGGTACGTTTTATCAGTAGGAGATTGAATGTTTTCATGAAATAATTCATTATGGTTTCTTTATGGTGATTTGAGCGATGACATCACATGGTCAATTATTTCATGATAATATATAGTTATATATTATCTATGCCAATTATTAACTATGTATATATACTTCTATAAATGCATTTATCGAAGTTTCCTGTCTGATTTTGCGCACTTATATAAATAAATATGTATGCATTTGGTGATACATTTACAAATCAATTGGAAAATGTTTCGAGAATGTTCATGCATAAAAACGTACAACATAACAGCACTGCGTGTGCATGCGGGGTACCGATATATATATATATATATGCATATATATACATATATATGCATATATATACATATATATATATACATATATATATACATATATATATATATCTTGCAATAACCTAATACGTATTGTTAGGCTTACAATGGCAATGCAGGAAATCATGAACAAATATAGCATTATACCAGTTACACTTAGTCCATTTTCCCGATTCGATTTGCTAAAACATTTTCTATTTTTCAAAAGATATTGAAAATATCTTTCCTTGTAGCGGCCCTTTCATACTTTTCATTTTTTGACGCAATTTTGGCAACGCCTCATCAATTAGCATTTAACAACGAACGTAACCTATTATCACGCGGCGTATAGTTGAAAGTAGCCGGCCACGGTGAGTGAACAAAAGGAGTCCCACGATTTAAGGGGTCGGTAAACGTGGCCTTTTTTTGGGGGGGGTGGGGGTGGGGCTGGGAAGGCGGCGGATACACCGTCAACACCAACGCGGAAGAAAGAAAATCGACAGGCGCGCTCACGGACGCTACCCACGCTTTGCAATGGGCGCGCACAATCAACTGGACTTTGCGGCCGAGTCGAATAGGTTTCGATGGGATGAGGAGCATTCGATCGATCTGAAAGCACGATCTCATCCAAAGTGAATTTTGATACGTTTAATGTTTGTAAACTCCTAAAAATTAAATGCTCCTACGGTGCCACGAGTGAAGTTCACAAATTCTTCCCTTCATGGAGGATGCTAGAATGGCCCTTAGATAGTCATTCAAGACTTCCGGGTACTGCTAGTTCCTCATGTTAAATTTCAAGTCATTTCATTCCGTAACCCATTTCAAAGGAAATTCAATCATCTGAAAATAACAAACAGCTTCACTAAAACATTCAAATACTTTTCGTCCAATTTTTCCATTACCGCGTAATTATTCTTCGTCGGCTTTCGAAATGGGGGATACTTTGCTCGTTGATCGTTGTAACATCAGTGCGTCGTGCCATTTTATGTTCACAGCAGCACTATATCGCGTCTTTTGACTGTAGAGCGCCAGCGAATGTAACGGGACAAACTAAACAGTATCGAAAGGAATGAGCCTAGAATGGATGGAAGGTGTAAATTGTTTCATACATTTTCTAGGATTATCTGGTCGGTAATGTGACTGTGATCTTCGTGTTCATCGTAAAACTACGGTCAGTTTGTGAGCATACCAACCCGAGGGTCTTGTCGTATGCTAACCAGTTCATTTTGTCAGCCAATTGTGTCACGACCAGTGGACGTGTGCACACGCGTGTGCACAGATGGTGAACTTGGGTTATTTTGTTAGTCTTAAATGCAAAAGAATTTTGCTTGATTTGCTGACACCATCGGCAAGACAACTCCCGAACCCAGGACAGCCATGTCTTACTAGTCGTATGACTAGTAACTGACGCCTAGGTGGATCTGGATAAGTGAGCATGTGGAGATTGAAATCCGGCGAACCCATTTTTCCACCCAACCACTCAGTCGATTGATAATGCGCCTTTCGTGATTGCAAACCGAAAATTCACGTTTCTGAAACTGTAGTACTCAACTTTATTTGGCCAATCAATGAAATGAAATTTTTTTCTTACTGTTGTTTACACTAATGAATCGGTTAACATTTGTTGGCATGAGTTCAAAGATTACCAGATGAGGAAACAGGTGGGTGGATCTACTGTATAAAATGAATGATTAGGCAGTGACAAAAGTCAAATTAATCTTTAAAATAACATTGTTTCATCCTTATTAGGAATTCCTAAAAGAGCACAATCGATTTACCCGAAATAGGGCCATCAGCGGAGATAAATAAACGAGAGTCAGTCACTACTTGCCATTAGGCTATCCGGATTGGTTAAAACGAAATGTATGGCAAAGAAATGATTTAGATGATGAAAATATTCATTCGAAATGCATCACAAACAATCACAATAACTCTGACTCCACAATGAGTTTACTGTATTTGGAGTTTTCTAAACTGTCGTTCCACACTATCCGTTGGTGGACTTGTTTTTTGCAACAAAAACAACAACTGAGAGTTGTGTCGCTTGAAAACTCACGTGATTCCCAACCAGCTCATCACGTGGCATCACAGCCCAACTCTTCGTCGAAAACCGTAAAAACTATTTACTGCTGTTTCGTCCGGCTTGTCAAAGACCGCTTAGAAGGGCGTAATTATCGGGCCCAATCTGGGTCGTGAAATCAGAAAGAAAGAATGCTATTCGAATTTCATATTCTTAGGCTATCCTGACTGGCTCGCAAACAGATGAGCGCTTGTTCGGAAACCTAGAAAGGAAATAAGACAGCTATGATTCCAAGTGGTTTGTTTAATGTCGTGCATTACATGGAGAGAGAGCGTTCGTCTCTCACTAACTGATCATAGTAGCAACGGGTTTTATGGACTGTGGACGACTGCTGTGAAAAGTGTATTTCCTCTACGTTGCATAAACACAGTGAAGCTGTCTGCTGACTTGCGGTGTGTAAACATTCCACGTGGATTCTACTCCACTGTTTTGTGGTATGGGCGAGGAAATGTTATCATCTGCGGCCGGGTTTAATCCGAACCCCAGAGAACTCATTTTTCCAAGCTCGCCGTGGGTGCAGCGGTTCAAATGTGATGACTTCGCGACTGGTTTAGACCATGGTTCGATCGATGACCAGGTAACAGATTTATCCGTGTGTGACCTACAGAGAGGAAAAATCAACTGAACGATGAGATAAAATCAAAGCTGGTGAACGGTTCCGATTAACGCGCTCCATTTTTGGAAGAAACCGGCAAAATAGCCATTTCGCCAGCGGCGGTGATCAACACACACCAAGTGTCAGCGTCAATTCATGCGGCGATTTGGTGAAGAAGGGATTATGTGTGAGTGCATATGAAATTGGTCAGTCGGAGAACAGGAAACAGCTAAAGAATGAGACCACCCCCACGCAAAGTGTTTGTCTATGCTTGGAATAAACCCAATATGCAACACCGAATTCCGACTGACTAAGCAGAGGCAAGCTGACCGATGCGAGATCATCTAATTTGCTCCCGATTGAATAACACTAGACCGATAAAAGTATTCAAAAAGATCTAAACTGACAACAAACACTGAAGAACCTTTTCGGTTTTCATTGGAATTCATCACGGATTTGCGAATTTTCCTCGGTACAAGTCATGTATGTTTTCTCCAAATTCTCTCCAAGTCCGGCATTCGATTTGCGCCCTAGCAGCACACATAACTATCTTCAGGAACAGAACAGAGAGAAATTTTCATCGAACCCTGTGTTATAACTTTGAAACAAAGTATTCCGTTTTAATACTCAGCATGAGATTTTTTCAAAACTCCCAGGTGAATATCGTGAGGTGGAACATGGTTGCGAGTCACCGTTTTGACTCCATCACAAGGGCAGTGTATGAGACCTTTACTACCAACTTAATCTGGCTGTCGGAACTCAAATATCCTGTGGCAACTGGCAACCAGTTAATGCCGATAAAATAAGTGGAGAAAGCTCTTACGTAAAGACCAGACAGGGATAAGTTCAGCATCATACTGAAGATGTCAAGAGAGAGAAATCGTGTGTAAACTAGGCAACCTAATCTGACAAGTTACCTCACTGAAGGCATCATTTTGAGGTTGTTGAATGAACCACAAAATGAGATAATCTCGTTGGATACATCTTCCATCAGCCGGTCGCTTTGCAGATCCGTCATAATTTTGCATAAACTTATACCAGCGGAGTTTTCACTTTCTTAAAAGTTGATTGATCTCTATCAGTTTCATAAAATATAGTTTTATAATCGTGCAGCCGACGTTAATTAGGAATTCTTGTGATGTGAAATGCTAGGACTGAAGTTGCAGAGGCTATGTGAAGAATATATGTGAAGTGTCATCATCTCTTCTAGGGAATTTTGCCTATGTTAAGTAAAAGTTTCTGGTATTTGTGGGAAGGTGATCCTACCGGTGTATTTCATTGTTCAGTTGATAGGCTGCTGATGACAAAAATTCACAAGAAATGCCACAGTTGCTTGGTCCAACTAGTGCTGCACTGGATTCAAAGCAGCACTGTCCAATTCAGGCGTCACTTCACAACAGTGGCTTTAGCCTCATTGAGAATTTCATATTCTCAACTCCTGAGTAATATCATAATTGATTCTGAGTACCTCCGAGTCAGTCAAACAAACATTTACCGAACGGTGTTTCCTTGTTGGTTAGGTCTTCGTTACTCTCGTTTGGTATTAGTCGTATGGCAAACGACTGATTTTAATCGATACTGTGTTTGTATTGGTTAACAGGCCAGTCACGTGTTCTTGTTGTATGTTTAGGTATGAATTTGAACCGGATGTGTCACAATCTGCTAAATCGATTTTACAGCACCATGGCTGGTTTGACCTACCAGCCCTCAGCTTTAACTGTAGGACAATTCCTCTGGCAATTATGAGAGGTTGAGTGCACACATGGAGGATGGAATTTGAACTAGACCCCAGATCGTCGATTGAACGTTCCAGATATGGTGTCAGATTTTCCAATTTTACACTAATGCGTCTATTTCTAATTTGTTACTCCGTATACAAACTCCAGGCTCACATGTGCATCACATAACTAAACATTATCGATCTGCTCCCATCACATTATCACAAGGCTCTACATTTATTTTAAGTGAACGATACATACGTGTAGTCCGAATTGAACTTCTGCCATTCTAAACCTCCTTCGCCTAGGAAAGAATTGTCTTGATTTGTTCACACATCCACTGTCGGATTATTTTGGCTTAATCAATAAATCACATTTTGATTGAATCACATTCGGATTTCGAATGTGAACGGTTTGATATTACATGAAATTTTTCACTAACGTGACATTGTAGATAGGGAGTACGATTGTCGACAGGTATGACAAACCTCCGTTGAGAAAGGCTATTCACAATGGTTGAAACTCCGACCAAGTATACACCCTAACGATTATGCTACATTAATGAATTTCGGGAAAATTACACACATAAAGACATTACATGGTGTGTCAATTTTCGATATATTCAGTATCTTGTTCGGTTCCGATTCGTTAACTGCATTCTGAGTAGTGCAAAATAATCCAGCACAATTCGATTGAATTCGGACTATTCAAGTGATTTATTTCGGATATTATGCTTGATAGTGCAAGTTCAGGTATTACTCAAGACAAAAGCAATACGGCATCTGTAGGCTGCTTTTATAACATTTTACAAGCAACTTTGCTCGCTTCATTTCACCATTTGCAATCGAGACAGCATCCTTTTATACTTACAGAACTGATTATTTGCTTGTCAGTCAAGTTACGAGAATATACGGGAAGACCAGCCGGTTTGCTCTAAAGGTTTGATTGCCGTGGTAAAGTCTTGGTACCATTCTTTGCTGGTGTTCATGCCGGGTGGGCCAAAAAATATCTACCGGTCGACCGTTTGTGAATTGGGACATAGTGGGCTGTAAAATGGACAGCTCAATGTAGCTTGACTTGATTTGTCAATATGCCGCATGATGAAAAGTTGACAGTCGATTACTGATTTGCAACATTCTCATTTAAGAGCTCCAAATCTATCATTGACTTTTATTTCATTCTTCGATCCGAAAGTGACTTCTTGTGCTCTAGTAAACGTATCTTGGTGCTGGAAGACGGCTTACTATCGTCCTCGGGAACATTGTCATCTCTGAGCTATTGCCATTTGTCAATTAGCGTTCCAGAGCATTGATTACGGGCTTCCGCTTTTGCTTCCATGGACGCTACTGGGAAAAATAAATAAGTATGAGGTTTAAACGAAAGCTGATGGTGACTGAAGTGAACTGATTCCAATGTCGATTGACTGATTGCGGAGATTTTTTATAGTTTATCTGGCCTTCATATTTATTTGCCTTGCTCCAAAGTAGCATGAATTATGAAAGGTACCTGTCCTCATACACTCACTTCCGTGCAATCTTCGACGGGACTTTTTGTTGCAGATGGTCATATTCGGCACTGTGTTCATGCTACAGCTTACAACCCTACGTCTATTCGAATTTAGCAGACTTCCCCAAAATTAATGCTGAGCCTGTGGGAAGTACAAAACCAGAGGGATCAATTAGTCTCCGTGGATGGTCTGCTCGAATGCGGTCTGTCAGTCGTCGTGATGGGGGTTATTTTAGCAACCTGCATGGATTGAGTAGAAGGTAAGCGGATTGGGGGAAGGTCGACTGCGCTTCAACTAATCAGATGAGCACGGTCAACGGATGAAGGGTGACCTTGAAATTGGAATGACAAAGTGGATATCTCATTCGAGATCTCCAGCAACGTTGTTAGGGCGGGACATGGAATGGCAAACAGTAGCAAAGACATTTAGGCGTATTCTTTCAGTGTCATCGTCTAAGCAACATAAGATACAGATGATTCTAGGTCACTTTTCAAATAACCACAGAATAAACAAACAAATCAGACGAACCGAAGCAACCTACTGTAGTCGGATAATATTGATAAATTTGGACTACTGCAGTCAATAACACTCGGGGTATCCACAGACAGCTTGGTGATTCACTCAATTTGAGATTCCCAGCCGTTGAAAGCTGGTTGAAATGTTCACAGGCGGCACGTGATCACAACAGGAAAACAGGAGTTTGTACTCACCAAATGGGTGAACAGAGGTTGGCAGCTATGATAAAAATTGAAACATCACCCTTCTGGGGTAAGTTTGAAGATAAGTGGTATCCCATCATTGCCCAATTTACTTCGGAAATGGTTTTCTTTTTGCTTCCACAAAAATGCAAATTATTGGATGATACAAAGAATCAAATACAGCTCAAAAGTGCCGAGTCTGCTAACGAAAGCCGATAAAATCATCTACACACAGGATTCACTACTCCACAAAAGTAATTCATTTTGCGCACTTGGTGTACATTTCCATCGAAGCACGCCAATAACCTCAGTAAACCTCAATAATTTTGAATCGCTTGCCTCACAAAAGACCCGAAATCCAACACCGATATCACTTGCTTGCATCATTTCTATCCTGGTTAAAAAATTACTTTTTCAATAAAACTCAACGGACCAAGTTTGACAGCGAATTGCCGGGTCCCCCAATTAACAACTCCGGTCTTCCCCATTGTTTTCTTATGCTGTTTTACTGACCAATGGTGCGCCTGAACAACCTCTCAAGTTAGCTCGTGACATCGCTCTCTCTCTCTCTCTCCACTAATCCCCATTCCTCATCTTCCCCTGACAATTTACATAGTTTTCGGGCGTACACAACTGGGCTTTCCACTCGATACGTCTGAATGTGTTGGTTGCAGCTTCCCTCATTCTGGTTCTTTTTAGCTCAACGAGGAATCATTTATCAACGTAATCCTCATTTCCGGTGTCGAATGCTTCACGTAGTTAGATCTTACAAGACGGGCCAGTTTACGACGCTCATTCCACTTTTTTGATTGCTTAAAACATCACACCGCTGGTCTTTTCCAATCCTAAGATTGAGACAGCTTGGCGCTTGTCATACTGGTTTTCCTTCTTCTATTGATCTATGTATCCTCATTACCTTATCTGATTGCTGTTCAGTACTTTTGTGAGCCTCCGTAAAGAAAACTTCTACTCTCAAGGGTTGATTTACTCATAAACCAAGTATGCACCATGTACACAAAGATCTGCAAAAAATAGTCCCGTCAAATCCCTTCAGACCCCATTCAGGACTGACGTGACAGTCTGTCATTCTCTCATTCGCATCCATCCACTCGCTCAACTTTTAAGCGGATTCCCTTTCTTATATTCGTGTCCGTCGCAATTCCACCATCCATGGTACCAGTAAGAAAGATGAAATTTTGGCGCAACTTCACTCTAATTTCTATGATTCGACACGTTTTCCTCCATTTTTCGCAAATTTGATCTACTTTCAAGTCGACAGTGCTGGTTTCCCATAGTATTCTGTCTGAAAGACAATTCGTTTACTTACAGTAATCCCATTATACTAAATAATACAACTGTTGTGAGTAGGGCCGAGCTACAAATGCCTAACCGGTGGTCGATTATATTCATGATTGGGTTTGCCATCGAACGACGAAATCGAAGTCAGATAAAATGGACGCGAACAAAATTCAACACCAACGGGCTGACTACCCCTTCGGACTACACCTCACACAAACATACTTGAAGCCAACCAGTCAGATTTGTACTCGAGAAACACCAGTTTCAACTGAACTCGTCGATGCACTGTCGCATCTAATGTTTGAACCCGGACCGTCCAAATGCAAGGCGTGTATGTTTGCACTTCACCATTAGCTCCCTTCCGGGCTAATCGGAATTGCCGAGTTAAGTGTGATCAGATGTTGGGCTAGATGACAATCAGCGGTCCTTGACATCTTCAAAGAGACGTGATGCCCAATGAAAGTTGTAAAACCCGATCGTCCGCCATCATTCATCACCGTTTGATGACACAATATCCGGTTAATCAAGATATTGGATTTTGGGTCTTTTGTGAGGCAAACGAATCGAAATTATTGAGGTTTGCTGAAGTTATTGGCGTGCTTCGATAGAAGTGCACACTAATTGCGCGAAGTAAATTACATTTGCGAGGTTGTGAATTCTATGTGTAGGTGATTTTATCGGCTTTCGATGGCGGATTCTGCTTATCGCTTGATAATCACTGAGCACTGTTCTGTTCTGCGTTCTGTCCACCTGTTTGCAATTCATTCGGATCCAGTGAAATCAGTCCCGACATGAGGGATCGATAGTTGATCTAAACTGGCTAATTTCATTGGAGACAACCTGAGACCTGTAATGTTATTTCAGTTGTTCGTTCCATACGCTCCAAGTAAATCTGATCACTCACTACAAACCGAGAGGTGAAATTAGCGCACTGACTCCCTGTCCGAGAATTTTGCAGTACATTCGCAACTCTTCGTATCGTCTTCAGAATCTAGATGCTAACAGCGATATTGATAATACCGAAGGTGATACTTGTAATAACAGTAATGAGTTATAATAATAAAAAAGGGAAATTTCAAGTAAATGATCTAACCAAGACTTTATTTCAGCACAGCTTAGAGGGTTGCATGGGTGGTTGGATGGTCACAAGTTAATTCACCCCTCTTAGAGTCTGATCGCTTGAACCCGTCTAGGATGGGGTCCATTGGTCTTGGGGTTTTTAGAATCTCAAACACTGCCATTTTCCAGCAACGATTCTGGAGCACCTGTCTGTCCGTGATGCTCGGCTGTTTAATCCGGATGGCCCTTATTTCTTGCATCCTAGTCTTACAGTGGAAAAAGAACCACAGGGTTTTCGCACAGCACGTTTATTTGCGCCTTGCGCCGATCAAAAACTGCAAATCTATACAACCAATGATTTGCACCCACGCACTTTGGCCAAGTCACGTGATTCAATCGTTTGCGTCCGAGATACATTGGGTTTCGGAATTGGAATACCCAAACTGGACGTGAAATTGGACTCGTAAAAATCAATGCGTACTCTACAGTTTGAGACCGCAATCTCTTCGTGGTCGTTTTTTGTTCGGGTATTTCGGATTTTTTCTTTCCAAAGTTCACATCTGAACTGCGCGCAAGCCGAAACGTTGTTTTTTAGAGCACAAAAGAGCAACTACGACTTGATCGAGTACCACTTCCTCTAAATGATCTTCATACGATAAGGTGATAGCGTTCCCGGCAAGAGGCATCGTTACAATGGACACTGATATACACTTGAGTCCAGAAAGCCATTTATTCGGAGGAGGTCACTTTGGTCATCCATCGGGTGGACATTCCAGTCTGTCTGCCAACTGAAATATTGTTTTTCTTTTCACACATATTAGATGTGGAGCTTCTGTAAGTTGAGTTCCTTCTTCATGGAAGTGAGGAAGATGCCAATCCTTTTCGTTTTACTTTTTCATGAGCTACAGCCCATCGTGAACGTTTTCCTATTTGCAATTTTGTTTGGGCTAGCTGATTCTTTATGCTCAATTTACTTCAAAAAGTCAGCTGATTATTTAGGCAACATTATTTTGTTTTCATTCCAGTTTACAATTCGAGCAGTTAGAGGCTATGTATTCCCATTCTTGCCTGTTGGCTTATTCGTTCAATCATTTTGTTTCCCCGAATTCACTGCTTTCGGCTTAAATAATTCTTGGAAGGGGACACGGATCTGTTGTCGCATCCACCTAATACATGCGTGTTAAACTATGGTGTCGTGTCTTTGGCTCTGGAAATTATTAAATTTGTTTTTTGGGATTTCTTTGTACCCATCTTAAATTCGCGTCTACCCCACATTTGCTGCTAGTGGGGTGATCGCAAGGGCGGATATCACAGGACCCGAAGCAACACCCATGTTTTTTAGGTTCGAACTCCACGCCCTAACCGGAATTCGGAGTGATGACGGTTCTTTCGGTTATACCCCTCCAAGCTTCAACGTAAAACGCTTTTCTACTCAATCCCGGTGAGCAACAGTAAATAGATCATTGAACTGTATTGGTCAGACTGTGATCATGTACTGGAAGCTGTGCCGATCGTTAAAATCACTAGTAAGATTGGTCACGTGCTGCTCAATGAGGCCGAGTTTAAACACTCACTGTACTCTAGACTATAGACAGGTTTGAGTGAGCAAAGTTCAAAGGTGCGCGACAATTTTGTTACGCAGTACACGCACGTTGACCAGCAAAAAATAAAACCGCTAGACCGAATAAATCATGATCATAGACTACATCACCATTTTAGAATATTTCAATCTAATCAAAATCGATCATACTTTTGCGGACTGTCTAGTGTGAGGGGAGAACATGAAGTTTGCTACAAGAGATCGTAGACGACCCTCACGAGTGAGATCAAACAACGGTCACCTTAAGAGTTCCAAACGCTTACTCGGGGATTACACTTCTAATTTTGTGGTGGTCATATGGATTAATTGTCTACCACTCCAAACTGGTCAGAGGTTCGGATCCCAGTTCCTCCGGCCACTATGGTAGTAGATGGCCGTTCACCGTAGCCCGGATAGGTGTCACACTTGCCCCTTTGGGAATTCTGATGCCCTCATCAATCCAATTGTCAAGGTGACGATGGCCGGTCTCGCTGTGTGTTGCGGATCATGGTGCTTATAAAGCATGCTCTTCGTATCACATACATTAATCAAACAAGCCCTAATAACTAAGAAAATGCATAAATCCTGCCCACGAATGAGAAACTACGGAAGTCGTTTCATGCGGCTTGTTAGGAATTATTAGTGTGCAAACAGCTCTGTGGCCGTTCAGGAACTTGTAGTTCATCCGCTCATGTAAATGTTCCATTGACCACCTCTGCTGGAATGGCTTAATCATTTACCATCTAGTGACCAGATCAGAAAGATCACACCATTCCCAACAGCACATTTTTTGGGAGCTCATCGGGGAATTTCAATCTGAAAAGAGAACCTGCTTTGCTTGTCAAGCAGTGTTTGCCGCAATTATTCAATCATGACGCATGCTTTTCTAGCCCTCGCTCATGATGTCCTTAGTCTTCAAGCATGGTTTTCTAGCCAAGGCTCATGAGTTTTAGTCATCAATCCTTGTTCTTGAATCTTTGGACAGCCTCCTTACTAAACGGGCTGGCAGAATGAGTATTTAAGGTATTGGGGAAATTTTCGAAGATTTATTTTTCCAAATTGCATCTTGGCAAATCTGTTTTCACAGGAGCATTTTCAATAAGTGCTAAGGAATGGTGATCATGAGAGGTGCAGTAAAACAAAAAGAAATGTCCAAGAATGGAATGAGGCAAGCGGGTTCAACCAACCAGAAATGGTGACTTATAACTCTGTTTGCCTCAGGGATATTTAATAAATTAGCTCGGCTTTCCGCGAGACGATTCGTGATGACGGACTCGAATTGGCTAAAGGCATTTTATGTTGGGTCGAAGGTACCGAATCAGCTCGTCTATGTATCAGTGCATTATCAAAACTTAAAGCAGTCAGGATTGTCATCCATCATGGTGCATTCGGGGTTTTGGTGTACATCAAGGTCTCCCTAACGAAAAGATTTTCAAATGGTGTGAGACTGCGACGTTTCCTTCTCACAAGGAAGCCTCCCGGTTGGGAGGTAGCTATTCACTAATACGCAGCAGTAATGACTTATTGAATCGCCCATCAATCCGACCACTTGACGAATCAAGGCAAACTTCATTTGGGGGGCATTCTCACGGTTCAGATTATTCACTGGTTGATAAGCCCTGTGCGATCGAAAAGCTCAAACGTCAGCCAGTTGCCACCGCACTCCATTTTGAAAGTGTCAATCTTTGAATTGTCGGCTCGATCAAAATACGCCTCGGATGCTGGTACCTTTAGTTTAATCACAGAGTAAACAATTCATGGGTCACAACTGACCAGTAATTCGAGGCTCGTTGATGCAAACACCATCCCAGTTTCCTTGTCCTTCCCATCACTCCGATTCTAATATGTCCAAAACGTGCGAAATACTGAAAATGTGCTTGTTTGCCACTGTAAACTATCATGTCTTAGCAGGATATTTTCAAGGGATCATAATACTTGGAAGCTAAAACACAATAAGCGAAGGCTACGAAATCATGCATTGTGGTTAAACAACCAAGGGAAACACTATATTCTCCGCGGTATTTCTTTTCACAGCCAACCTGATCAGATGAGCATCAAACTTGTATGCGGACTGGCCCAAGGGGCATTTGCGCATTGTTCTGTAACTACAATAACGCACATATTAGCGGGGCTGATGACGTAATGCGAACTGGGATGACAGAGTACAAATTAAAGTATATATAAGAAACTATAACTCAGCCAAATGACTTAATAACACTGCCCAAATAGACTTCACTCATCACAGACAACCTGGTTGAAGTATCTCCACTCAGCCTTCCTTCTATTCCTCTTTTTGTTGAGACCACAACAGTGACAAAGGATACCGGAGACACTCCCGATTGTTCGCATCAAATCAACCTTTTGGAGCCAGAAAAGCGTTACTTTCACCTTTGGCATGCACTGGGCCAGTCATTAAAGTCCAACCATATATCGTTCCTTAACCAACACACACACACACACACACACCAGTGTTTCCATTAAGTAGCCTTCAAATTTCTTAGTTAATTCCGCAACTAAAAACTGTTCGACTGGTGTTGTGCCTAAGTGACCGAGGAGATTAGACGAAAGGAATACCACTTGTTGTATATGACTCCCAAACTGATTGTCCAAGTGTCCGTTCGGGTTGTAATCGGAGCTGTAAGCTTACCAGTTCACAACTACGGTAGAGCGTACAGTTGGTGAAACAGGCTCACTGCAGCAGAGTTAAAGTGCTGGGAAATCGTATCCTTCATTGCCTTGGGTGGATCTCTCGTCAACATGCAAGTTCACGTGCCCTTCACGAATAACCCTAAATATGCTTCACCACTGTGAAAGGTGGAATCTCTGACCAGGGCCAGGTGGGTTCCTCCAACTGTATCGATTTTTTCCCCTTCATTTGTTCTACTTCAACATTTTCCACTATATAAAAAATCAAATGTCATTGTTTATGAGCCGTGAACTTCAGCTGACGAACCTGTAGCAGCATCCACCTTTGGGAGATAACTGACTGTATTGGACTATCATTTATTTGAGAGTTTGATTTTGCTTTTATGATATTTTTATTCTGTCTGACTTGCTTTACCGGACACGATAGAGATAGATTTCTCCTGCTCTGGTAAGCTTCGAGATATTTCTTCCTCAGTGTCTTGTTTGGATCTTGAAATACGGAAGAAATTGCAATACTAGTCGCAATTGAATTAGTAGTGGTGGTAATAAAGGTAGTAGTAGTAGTAGTAATGTGATACACCTAGATCAAACAAGTTAATATTTTACCTGCCACTGAAATCAATACTCACAATAACGATTTGCAATTGGATGAAATTACCCGAATGACTATCATATTGGAAAAGCATGAGCTAGGAGAAATTTCGGAATCCAAACAAACTTTCGTCAAAAATAGACCTCAAGATTGCGTGTTCATTTTCTATCCCGAAACGGAACCGAAAAGCATACTGAACCACGAAAGCTTTTTTTCTTGAGAAAATCACTCGAATGCAACTTCATGATAGTGTTAGTAACTACTTCGGACAAAAGTTGATTCGACCCTCCCATGCCCTGGGTACCAAATGTTACTAAGTTTGCAATTTGTAGTTTGTCAGAAACGGGACCATACGAGTAAGTGGGGCAATAGTGCAGTGCAAAAAGTTATGCAACGTGCATATCGCACTTGGTTGTTTGAAATCATTTTATTCAGGACATGCGTAGCATAAGGGATACAAATTCTATACACAAGAATATGGATCACTTGCCCACAACACACGATGAAAAATATCAGGCTATCAGAAACAGATCGAAATGGTGAGGTTTCCTCCAAATCACGAGGTAACAAGGTAGATTCACGGTAGCAGAAGGTTTAGTGTGACTTTCAAATTATTCATTATGCCACATCCATGCCCAACTCACTATGTGCAAACTACGGGATCTGACGTGTAATGGCCATTAGCAGCTATGGGAAGTGTCCCGTCTATTGTACTCATGCTTGTAGCGAGGCCCAAAAAAATCCGTCTCATTCGCGTTGGGAATCATCAACAGTGCGCATTGATCGGCTCGGACTTGAAATGCGAACCCGCGATTAACAGCTGTGAGTTGAACAGTTTTAGTTGTTAGATCAACTGGGTCGGTTGCCAACGGTTTGCCGAATATGAAAACCAAATGATGTAGCTGTACAACACTCCTTTATCTTCCTAATGATGAGTTAGCTATTGAGGATACAGGATGAATGTTTTGAAAACAGGAAATTGCTTATTTATTTTTTATTCCTACCTTGTACACTTCGTTAAAGCGAGATAAACAGGAATGTCTCTCGATAAAACTCAAAGTTGTTTGCAGTTTATCCCATAGGATCGAATGATTGATTATATCATTCAGGTGGCTTTTTGCCAATTTCAGACGATATGACTACTTCTGATTGCAACTTGTCCGGGGTGACCGAGACTTACCGATCTCAGGCGATAGGAGTTGTTGTCACACATGTACTCATCTCAAACTCACCTTGTTTATTCCCTGGCTGAACAGTTCATCTAATCGATCTTAGGCACGTGTCCATCGACGACCTGGAGATGAATGAGATTTGGTTGGAATAAGGTTTTTCTGTCCCTTTTTAAAATCCCCCAACCGTCGTTTAGAAGCATTCGATCATCGCTTTATGATCTCTCGATGTGGGTTAGAAGCGCCCACTTAAGACACGATAAACACATTTCGGGACAACTGATAACACTAAGTCACATCAAGAGCCATTTGGTAGGATCCAGTCAATGTTGTTAAGTAGTTTCGGGTTCAGCGAATATCATGAGTGCTAAATTTCAATCGGAGACCAGTAAAATGCGAACAGAAGCTGTAAAATATCAAGTTACCTCATTGGGAACTCTTACTTGCCTATTCCCACACGTACCGATTGACGGTTCACCCATGTTGCATTCATTCCAGTTTAAAATCACAACGATATAGTGTTTCCGAATCAAGCTTTGGCATACGATCTACCGAATAGAAATACATCAAGTTCTGGAAGTTGAGAAGCTGCCAAATTTTACGCCTGTCTACCTGGTTACGATCTATTGAACGATAAAGAAAACGACAAGAAGTACTAAGAAGAATTTTTAAAATCGATAAGCAAATCTGGTTGGAAAACACGTTCATATGCATGTGGACGGTTTTTTTCTGTTTTCCTTTCTCACTTTCTCTCTGTGTGTGTGAGGAGATGCACGTGTTCATGGTTGGACTCACTTATTCCCGAAAAACCACCTCGTGGTTGGTAAACTGTCTCGGAATGTAAATAGTCGATCATTGAAACTTGAACGTCAAGGGTGAAACTAGCGCAATCCCTCCGCTAGAGTGGATCGAAAAACCGATTTCCACACCCACAATGGTTGAACATGAGTTTGAGTGAAAAATAAGTGTTGTCCAGCTTGTGCCCCGAGGCCTAGACTGGGCAACATCACCTTTGGATCACCGTAGGTGGTCCAATATCTTTGTACTGGCACGCCGGCCGCCTCGGTGAGAATGCCGGTCAAATAGATATGAGGAAGTTTTGGAAACGGTAAATAGACCAAAGCACAAGACATCCACAGTTGTAAACTGGGCATAGAAATTACAAATCCACCCGCGTTCAAATCACAATAGACGGGGAATGTGGGTCTGGACCACTCGGCCCGTGTAACCAACACACGATCCGGATGATTTTCGACTTCTTTCTTTGTCCGAGTGGGACGTTCGCCTTCTACGGTGAAACAATACATCGGACTGGTTTGTACCCGTTTGCCCCAAGGTTGGTTGACTTCCATGATAAAACTACCCAATAACGGGATGTTGGGCATTAAGCTATCTGTTAGGAATGCGACAGAATTCAGCCGAGATTCACATCGGGAAAGAACAAATTCTCCGGCCTGAAGATAGCCACGATACAAACGTCTGTCTTCTGGTTGTAACAGAATGGGTAGTATGTCCTGCTCGGTTTGAATTTCCCGTATGAACATATCTAACTGATGGGAGTCCATTGTCTGATTGTACTGGAAATCAACCAGGAATAAATAGTCCACTTTTGACGGCCCGTGGGCGGTCGTGGACGTGGGCGCCTGGGTAGAATCGAAATTGAAATACTTCAAAGCTGCCCAACTCCGACGAATTCGATCTCGCTGGGTAGTGTTTTGCAAATCAGATCGGATGACAAATAACAACTGAGTCTGTTCTACCGCACACAGATCTGGGAGAATTTGATCTATGCTCAACGAATCCGGTGCCGCAACCGTAGTTGCGGTCGTGGATGTTCTCGAGAAATTTTCGAATAATTTGATCGCATGTCTCAGACCAACTTGAACACCCTCAAGTTGTAAGGCAAGCTTGGCCGAATAGTAGGGTGAATGACGTTGGCAATGTCTAGTTGACCACTTACCATGACCCAGTCGATCGAAAAACGGGACAAATCGTCGTTTGTGCTTGGTCACACCGAGAGTCGGTGCAACACTGTTCTGGTTCGTTTGAGAAGGCTCTAACTTCTTGCCCACCGGTTGTTTTGGTCTTGTTGGGTTTTGCTTTTGTTGTTGCTGTTGCTGCTTTTGCTTTTGGTGCGTTTGTTGTACCTGTTTCGACTGTTGTTGTTGATGATGTTGTTCTTGTTGTATTTGCTGATGCTTTGGTTGATTTTGTAGTTTTTGTTGTTCAGCTAGTATCTTTCTCTTTTCAATATTCGGTGGACCGACAAATGGTTTCAATGTGACGTCTTTTGCGTAGTAAGGATTCACTAACGGTTCTTGGAGGGATTTGGCAGGTCCAGGAACTTGTACCTGTCCATCCTCCTTGTGAGATACTGCCGAGGGAATGTAGTTGACCATTAGAACTGGCCCAAGGAGAAGCCATACAGATTGGAATAAAAAATACGCCAGGGTGAATGAAAGGAAAAATGTCACGCCAGTCCGGAAACACGTTCGCCAAACTGGACACATCATACTGGGCCAGATTATGAAACTCTTTTTATAGATGTGTGTTGACATTCAACATGCTGTTTTTGTTCTCGGAGTTGTTGCCGCTGATGCAGAAGCTTCGCCGGCGTGCTCACATTCGAGTTTCGGGGATTATCCAGATCAAAACAGAGTCGTCCAATCAGCGATCTGCGATTTGAGGTCACAACATTTATGTTCAAGACAGATACGGAACTACTTTGACGAATTCCGACAAGTGGTAATATTTCCGCACGAAACAACAAAAAAGTCAGTCTCGGACGGATGGCACAAATGGGACCAAGTTTGATATGATTATCGACAGACTTTTACACGCGCACAGATGTATACATGTAGGTGGAATAGCTCTTACAAGCATCACCATTGGAGAATCTGAAGTAATGGTAGACTTCGCTAATCAGATCATACTGGATGGGGATTTGTACAAACACACACACGTACGCATACATATATATATATATATATACATGTATGTGCATCTGTACATGAATACGTATAAATGCATATGCATTTGTATGTGCATATATATATATATACATGTATATGTACGCCTAAACAAGCAACCACTAGAGCTTGTGTTTAGCACACTTGCGTGTTTACCGAACCCAGCGAGCGAGCAAGCAAGCAAGCAAATAAACAAACTTAAATGGGTAAAGTTCAGGGCCTGAGGACAAAACAAATGACACCAGTGATAGGTGTAAACCACACCATTGCGTGTATGCTGACAGAATTCGCCCGGGGACAGTGACATATTTGCCTATCCGAACAGAATAAATTAACGTGAACACAGTGCAATGGATAATGTTCAACCACTCGAGTATGTTTTTGTATGCGTCTAATAGTGTTATGCTTTCAAGATTAACTGCAATTAATGAATTGACAGTAACACATCACCAGCAGAAAACCAATCAACACTAGACAAGCACCGGTGTGAAGACAAAAGGAAAATAAAATCTATCTTACGTAGCCATATTCGATTTGGAAACAAGTAATGAGGACAAACAAAGCTAAGGTCACTTCATCGACGAATACTGGCAATTAATAAACTCCTTCTAATTTTCTATAGTACGAAACAATGTGAGTAATATATATAAATATATATAAAAAAATATATATATAATAAAAATATATATATATATATATATAATATATAATATATATATATATATAATATATAAATATATATAATATATTATATATATAAGCAGGGAAGTAGTATCTGGATGCGTAAACAAAATTCGCCCGGGAGCACACAACCGGTTTCACGGTCATTGTCGTTCGTCAAGTATCCGTACCCGATGCTCTCTTGTCCAAGCATCCACATACTTGTACACTCCGAATTGATATTTCTTACCGGAATCGAATCTGTAGCATCAGGAGTGTGCATGGAAGCTGTTGGTCGAAGAGTCCACAGAAGAACCACAACTGTGAGAATTCTTTGTCAGTTGGGCTGAGCCAAACTTAGGAATGAGGGCAGAATGCCCCAGACGACAAAGTACCGGGTACGCATACTTGACGAGCAGCCATAAACACGAAACCGGCCGTGCTCCCGGGAAAAGTTCGTTCATTCATCCAGATACTACTTTATCTTTATATATATATGTGTAATAGTATAGGGTGGAAGTTGTGGTTTGCCGATCAGGGAAGTGACCAACCCGTGGCAGGTTACTAAATCGCAGTGATCACAACCAAAAGCCAACTGGTTGGCTGCTTGAAAACGGTCGATCATTCGGCCCTGTAAACTATTGGTTTTTCGTCATTTATTAGTTTCTAGCCGACATTTAGTAGCTAGTGGCTATATCCTCACAATCAAGGATGTGCAGTAGACTTTCTTCTTCTTGCAGGAGGCAAACACCACAGTCTGAGAATCTTCTGGAACAACTGAAGAGCAAAATACCATTCACTTACTATCAAGGAATATTCTGTAGGATTGACATACGTTTTTGGATACGGGATAAAATAGGTCTGAATTGCTGAACCCACTCGGGTGAACTAGAGTCTGGTTTGAGTCACGTGGATTTTTCTCAGTCAGATTAAAAGGATCAAGTCGTTTGTTAGCTTAGTTCTAATCATAGGCACAGCTTGTTTACAACCGTTAGCCGAAATCGATTAGCACCATCCCTAGACATAGCAGTCAAATTTAAAGGGGCACGAGGAGATTTTGTTTTATTTGTAATTACATTGCATAATAATATCCGCGAAATAGGGTCACAACGACTAATGGGTTTTTCATGCTTCAACAGGGCTAAGACTGTGTTTGTGAAATGCATCCCCCCAAAGTTTGTTTGCACACGTGAGCCAACAGTCTGTACCTTTGTATAGGTCGGAATCAAATTTGAACTGTCTTGCTATAATGGTCTTAATGATCGTCTAAAGACGTCGAAGGTCCACTTATTGGGATTAAAAATGAGCCGTAAGAACCAAGATACCGGACTTCCTGCCCGGTGGCCATGACCGCTGTTGAAGCATAGCTTCCGTTGACCAACGGAACACCTTTGTAGCAATTAGAGTAGATTCGTCATCTGTACACACTTCTAGAGATTCGAATGGAAATGTAGTGGTTCTGACGCACTGTTGACAAAAATAAAAAGCTCAGCAAAAGACAGCTGTCATCATTCCCATGGACTTACAAAACAATGAGGTACGTTGGAGTCCGTGATTCAATCAATCACAACTAGAAATTCCAGTGAATAATTTCTCTCCAATCAGGGTAACCTTGGAAATGAACTGTATTTTTGTCATTTTCATAACAACCTCATAGCTGGACAAGGTGAGGGTAGCTGATGAAAAACAGTTAATGAATTTATGCTCGTAATTTACACCAGAACTCGAAGTTACAACCTATTAAAACCTGGAAAGTGAAGCATACCAAAGAAATGGCACCATGAAATGAGAATATGCAAAACTGAAGAGAATAGCAACTCTGGTTGAGGTGAACATACAAAATCAACGAACCTTGGAGGACTAAAATTCAAGAAACATGAAAAAGTCACTAATATTTTGATTACTTAATTAATGGCGACGGATTCAACTTGGCAAGCCCAAACGCGAGGAGTTACCGCCGACAACAGTTGAGGACAAGCAAAAAGTGTTTCACTTAGTGAACCAGTGAAAGAAATCAGATGCTGTTTTCGGTTGCGTTCTCTCAAAATCGTCCAGTAAACACGTAATAGACAGAGTGCTTGACAAATGGACATCCGGATAGAACAATGGATAACGGCCCACGACATGGAAGACCGAAATTTAGAAAAAAAGCACCTCTCATTTACTTAGTATAACACTATATGATTGACGCAGTGAACATATTGATCAGTGATGCTCTCCAAGTTTGTACGCACAATAGACTGGAACCACTATTCCCGGTCAGCACTTTTTCGGACACAATTTCGTCATATATATATATATATATATATCAATGACTGGAAAGCAAAGCTAAACTCGGTTCTCAGTTGTTGCGGCCTTTTTGCTGGCCATACTTAGGTTTGCATCTTTTCCAGTATATGCTTGCAATTCGTATCCTTGCCTCATTGTAATCAGTTACAGACAATAAACATTATTCCTATCACCTATTATCCTTATTACCGCATCGTGCCCCTGTGGGACAGGTTTTGACAACAAATAGCACAAAGACAGTGAACAGTAGTACAATCACTTCGGGATACCGCGACGTCTTTGGAAACTGCTGATCAGTAAGGAGAACGAAAGTAATCTAGCCTAAAAAAATCTTGTAATGTCTGCGAATATAAGTGGCTTAATGGATTTGAAAATCTGCATTGGTCGTAGACAAGGATGGTGGTATTCATGAGGCTCTGATCGTCAAATTTGGTGTTCACATCGCAACCGTTTCATCGTTAGTGCGTGTGCGCAGTTGATGGTGTTCCAGATCAAAGCCAACGACAAACCAACAATTGTACACATGCACCGATGATGTCACCTCGACTGGGAATGAAACTTTTAGGATCTAAACGACAGGCGTAGGGATCAGAACCCGATTGAAAGTAAATAACTCACTTTGGTCAGCTTAAAAAGACAGTCGGAGATACAATCATTGGACACCTACCAGTTGTCTATTTAATCGAGAACTCCAACTACCTGAAGCACTTCATTTCTTTAAAAACGTTAGGACCAAATGACTTAGGCAGTGTATCGAAAAAACGATGTACCATGTATTGGTCAATCAAATGCATTCGATTGTAAAACTTGCCTTGAGAAAGACGGTAGTCGAAACGTTGGTGTAATACATTTACCAACAACGCCGTTATTAACCTTATATCATTCACAAAACCCAAATTCGATACACTTCTTACGTCATTCGATCTATAATTTTGTTCCAAAGTTTGGTGTGCAGCGTCAATAGTCGTTCTGCTCATGTCTCGCCTTACTAGAGAATTCGGGAACGGAGATGTGCAGGGTGGCTGTCCACACAGGCTATATCGAACATGTACCGGACCACATCACGTGAATTGCGCGTAGACTCAACACACTTACTTTAAAGTGATGGACAAATTATCTGTTGAAAGCAAAGACATTACAAACAAGCTTTATGCGGTAGTGGTGCTTCGTACTCCGTTGAGAACCAGGTCTGCCGTATTACCGTCTACTATGGTCAGTTTAGATTCCGGTCCCAATTTGAGTGCGATGAATCGGCCGCACTGACTGTTACGAAAAAACCTGCTAGAATGGTTGCGGACTGCGCTTCCAAGGCTTTAAATTGCTGAGTATTTATGACGTATCAAGTTATTTACAAATCAATTTGACCGCTACTCATATAAAAGAACTTCCTCTATACATGTGGAGCGCGACAATCGGGCTACTTTTCACATCAGCAGGTAGCACGGCATACGTGGCAGCTAAAACTGTGTGTCTAATGACAGAGAAGTGCAGTATTTAAGTCTTACAATTACTCTGTTGTAACTATCTGACTGACTGTCGTTCGGACTCCACCTTTTGCGCATAAATCTCAAACCAACCGACCAACCTTACGCTCAGGAACTATCATATACGAGTTTTGCTTTCCTTTGAGCTCATTAGTGGCGTATGTGTTCCAACTCACCTAGTGTACGAATTTAAGCCTTTCACCTGGAAAGGGGTGTGAGTTATTATTGCGCCATCAGCTCCCGTACAGCCTGATGAGGAGTACCGAGTTAGATTTGTTCAGATGTCATCCTCAGTGATAGCCAACAATGCTCAATAGCTTTAAGGGGAGAACGAGATTTTTCCATTAGCTCCCATCGAATGCTTCTTACGGAATCAAGTTTTCTCCCGAGTGTAAAGCTGACTGACCGACCGGAAAGTTGTAATTCGATGGACAGTCAGCCGAACATAAACGCCGTACAGCAGTCAATGACGACCTAATGCTGCTGTTCAACAGAGCATTTTGGAATCGGCAGTTTATTCGTAACCACCTGCGGTACGGTTTCGTGCTGTCCATAGTCACACAATTTTCAACGCGAAAGAGTATGCTAGGTGTCCCTCTGTCATTCCAGCACAACTTGGACTCGTAAGTCCAAATTTGCATTGCACTTTTACAGCAGGTTCGTGAAAAACCACAAATCCAGGCGATTAAAACCTATGCGATAGGCACATTAGGGTGAATTAAGGTAAACGACCAGATGAATGCAAATGAACATGAAGTATGGATAAATACTGGTAGTGGTAATAGTGATATTAGTAGTACAAGGGTTTTCTTCGTTCAACAGCCGATGACCATCGTTCAGCAGCCTTTAATAGCATCGGATTGTTTATAGTAACCGTGAGCTGGATTGGAATAAGCGGGTATTTCATAGATGAAATTACAACTATCGACGAAATCCACACCAAGCTACCAAGTCACACATTCGACACGTGATTTGCCAGTTTGAGGAGTGCGTTGTCCAAAAGCACCTGCTCACCTTACTTCCGACCGGGGCTGCTAAGAAACCGGAGACTGGTAAACGAAAACCAAAGGCCATTCAGTGGGACCGAATGCTACTGAATGGAGCCGAAGATAAACAGAAGAACAATGAAACGTTTCCTGTCCCAGTTCTAATGCTGATAACTTCGAAACGGACGTCGGGATACATTGGGGAATCATAATCCGTGAAACTATTGGTTACTTGTGATAGAAAATAGAGAGGAGGTTTCCTATAATAGTAAACGATTTAGTATGCATACAGGTCATTAGATGATGTCGGGGATCAAGACACCGTATTCCAAGCATACGAAGCTATGCAAAGGTGACATGCACATATACACACACACGTACACACATACCCATATGTGAACGCAAATTTGTTGCATACCAGGCAGACTGTTTCATGTCCTTCATATAACTATAATTATTTTGCAATATCAAACGATCAGAGAAGATAAGGATAGTATAGCGCGAGCAAGAAAGACAGCTCGGATATCAAACAGTTAAAATATTTATCGGATTCCTTGATGCAAGTCAATGTGTGAGTATGACTGCAAATCTCCACGTGAAAGACTTAACATGGGCAGACGTGCAGAGGTGAATTTAATTTGCGTTCGACGTAGTTTCAGGGGCCAGTGAAGCTGTGCCGAGTTGTGTTATGAGAATTGTACGCACACTCGCTACGGAGGTGGGTTTAAGCTACAGCAGCGAATCTCATGCAGTCCAAATTATATCGACACTCACTCACAAGAAGTGAAAACAAGTGGGGATCGTAATATACTGACAGACTTCAAAATAGCGGCGTTCGGAAAAGGGGTGAAGGAGATGACAATCAATAATAATGAAACTAGTACTAAGTAAGAGTATTTTTTATGACGTGTTTCAAGCATAAGCGCAGTGGAGGGTGCATGCCACGCAGTCACTAGGGGCCATTGCACGGGACGGGAAGCAGGCAACAGTGTCCGTAAAATTTGGAGTGCCATAGAATTACACGAGATCTCACAAGGTCAGGTGTGGTAACGAGCCGGGCGACAGCGCATTGCCATCTACCGTCCGGCTGTTTTGGGATTGAAACCACTAATCATTTTGGTGACAGACACTCAATCCACTTGAGCAGCGCCGGTCAGAATTCAACATGATCATAGGGTCACTTGTGATGAAACGGAAGTTTTCATGGGGTTGTGATCGCCACACTCAGCAATCAGAACTCTAACCAAAACAGATTTTCAAATCCACTGGAACGGAAGTCTCTGGGCCGAAATGGGCCTCAATAGTTATATTATTAAATAAATATGCAGTTAAGAAATGGAAAGGGTGTACCACCGGAAGACAGCATGGTGAGGCTATTTCGAGCAGTCTAAGTGTAATTCACGCTTTGGTGCAAACGGATACGAAGAGTTAGCAAAACAATTTGATTGATGTTTCATTTTATTCTACAGTCTAGGCACTGGTTCAAAAAGTAAGCACTTATTTTGATCTAATCGTGCCAAATATTTCGGACATTCGGGAGAGGGATGTGCGTACTCAAACCAACATCCCTGGGTCATATCGTCTCCGGGAATTTCAAGAACGGTCATGACCGGAAGAAAGAGATATCACCCGCTGAGACTTGCTCTACTGATCGCGAAGAAGAGTTGCCTGAACCAGCCCCTTCTGACTGAGAAGTGTCAAGTCAGTAAAAACAGGTTTTCAATGTAAGATGAGACTACGAGCGCATGCCGAAGATTTAAGACCTCTGCTCTGATACGATGAGTCAAACTATGGTGCGGAGGCCAGGACTGACTGGAAACCCTCTCTGGCATTAGGTGAATGACACACGGGCCAAGAATTTGATCGATTGCAAGCCGGAATTAGCTGTGGGTCTTGAGTTGCAGACAGATTAGAAGTGGCCTGATTTTCGTGACACATTCAGAAGCGACCGAAGGCGCTGTTAGAAGTGAAGCTCAAAGAGGCCATGAACCCGAAATTGGAGGCCATTCGACAATAAACTTTGACCTCAGCGAACCTATATGACAACTAAAGTACAATAATGTTGATCGGGCAGAGATTAATTGACCACTCTTGCTTGATTGAACAGGGTGGATATGTGTTAGACTGAAATCGTCAGGGGTGGCGACCACGATACACCATTTAAAAACATCATTTTGTGATATAAGAAACACGCGATCGCGGATACATAGTAGTGTTACCAGGACCACGATCTCACCGGTCGAGATCCAGAGCCCACTTTTATCCGGCCAAAGGATCAAACATCCCTACCTTCGGTCTAAGTGACTAAGAGGCAACACACTATGCAACTGAACTATGGTTGACTTCAAAGCTTCTGTCGCGTTTGCTGATTTGTTTCAAAGACTGTCAATATTCGTGGTATCAGTGAACAGTGTGCTTTGTCGATAAAGTGAGCGGGAAAGACAGGGCTGAGAACGAGACACTTTTTATAATTTGTTACGGTTAGTTTGCCTCGGTAAGAAAACATTAGCGACTGGTACGGCAACATTACGAACCAACTCTCTCATGTGGCAGCATTCTTTCTGAAAACGAGATACACTGTAGTTTAATTACTGGAAGGTATTCGCTCTATACCAAATTCCACCGCCTTTCGGAAAATGGTTAGCAATCGACAGCAATATGGAAATGCATTTGAAAAATCAAAAAACAAATGAAGTTTGCCACGTGTGGAACAAACATCCCATGCCAGCCTGGAAAAAAGTGATCAACGTTTGGAATCGAGTGGCCCCGGCCACCGGATAATGTTTCCTGCATCTGGCGCCATCGAATCGAGTTAAAAAAAGATACAGCTAGCTGATAAACCGGGTTATGCTAGGTTCCCCTCAATGGGAAAACAGGACAACTGAATATCGAAGAAATCGAAGTTATGCGTTTGTTATCAGGACTAGTTTCATCTACCGGTTTTTAGTGGCACATCTGATGCAGCTTTTGGATGCAAAATGTCCAACGGACCCCACAGGTCGGTTGGTAAAAAAACAAATTCGATACTGAGTTGCACGTGCAGCGTCCATGGGTAGATCTGAATAGCATTTCCGACCATGTAGCGTCTTCAGTTGACTTACATTTCCGTGCCAAATAATATGAAAGCAAAATTCGGCAACATCCATCCAATTCACAATTCTTCGTTGACTCGAGGTACAGACAGATGATCACAAGAAATCAGAACTGATGTGAGAACAGGAGAGAGAGAGAGAGAGAAGTAGGTAGCCGAAAGGAGGGGAACGAGAAAGAGCATCAGCACAAGGTTGGTTACCGGCTCTTGAGGCATGTTCAGGTTCCACATGCCAAGTCTTCTCTCCAAAGACTCGAGGATAATAAAAATGGTAGAGAATGTACGGAAAATGGAAATGACAATTGTCACCAAATCAGGTAGATGGAAAACGCGAAAGAATGAAGTCCAAACGTGCACGTGCACTTGACTTTGGACACGGAAATAGGCCGGTCGCGGAGCTCATTGTCGAATTAGTTGAATTTGGACAGAGTGTAGCGCATACCTTGACGACGAGCTGAAACGAAGCAGCAAATGGAAAATGAGATTTGGCGAGGAAAAATGGGCTCATATTCACATCGCAGAAGATGAATTCAATTAAACAGGAAAGCATTCGTGAAAAGTGCATGTGCGTGTGAACGGTCGAACAAGTAGATGTGAACCGTTTTGAGATGGCAGTAAATTAAGCAGTTAGTTTGATCGAACACCGTAAGGGAAAACAAGTGTACACAGCACTTCAAGGAAAGCGAAATCATCAAATGGCCGGAAAAAATAATTTCCCAATGTAACGTAATCGGATTGGTCGTGGATGACGGAAATCATGGCAAGTGGTTGGAATATTCGAACGTAATTCGATTTGATACGGGAACGTTGTAGTTGGACAGGACGTGAAAGTCGAACAACTAGAGCAATAAATATTCACATACGCACACGAGATAAGTTAACGCTTATGGGATAAGGTACATTGGAGTATTGACCACATTTCAGCCGGGCATGGCAAAGCCCTAATGCCTTACAGTTCCGTTCTATTCTTACAACGCCTGCTGTCCTTCTATGATAAAAAACGCAGCCGACTAATACACACTGTACAGTGGTAAATTGGGCTTTGAGCACAATGAAAGTTGGAATATGACCAGATGTGGTATATGAAAGCCCAATTCGATCACGGCGTACCGTGATTTGTTTAGGCACGTTCACAATCAGGCGAGAACGACAAGTTAGATAAATTATGAAATAAATAATGAAGCAGTAAAACTTACCGATGACCGCGCATACAACATATAACCTCACCCAGCATTTCGATCGCGAGTGTAGTAAGTAGCGATAATTTAGCATAAAAACATAAACAACCATTTCTACGAAAATCGTCTGCGTGAGAGAGAGGAGTTTTATGCGTCAGAAAGAGTCGAGTAATTGATACAATCCTCAAACGTGTTTCTCAGACAAGCAACAAGTGATCACAAGTTGGTTTGATGATACACTTTTGTGTCGTGTAACGCAGACCAAATATGCGATCACAATCGAATTGTTTAGAAAATCTGCCCAAATGAAATCGTGCGACATTCTTATTTATATCCGAGTCACAGTAAGCAGGATACTGCACGGTTGCAAATGCTACAATGCGAATATAATGCTTACATAGACTTCTTAGTGAAATGAAACAAGCCAATTTGTCATGAATCGGTTCGAATATGTTCTAATACCTAGTGTGCCATAGCGGCTGACCAAACTCTTTGCTGTCTTTAATGTCGCTGACTTTTTTGTCATACTACAGTGACTGCGAATCGATGTTCACCGAAGAGGGCAGTATTTTCGCCAGTGCAAATGTAAGCGACAATAAGTTTGAGTACCTATTCTATGCCTGAACTAACAATCCAGCTCGGTTAGTCAGACGTAGTTGCGACAAACGACGTCCCTGTAAAAGTCGTTCTCACAGGTCAAAAGGGGCTAGCAGCTTCAATTGATTTTGAAGGACATTTTCTCGACCATGCTCTGTGTGAAATCCGCATCCTGGATACTTTTGAACTTCTAGGTAAATATCTGTTAGTAATCCTGTGACTGACGGACGCACATAGACCTGTCGCAATTCGTGGATTATAGAGCAGAAGTTCAATGCGTCTTACTCCTCAGAATTCGCCAGTAGAGATTGTCCAGTTCGTCATTTCACCGACAGATTACCTCTAATCAAATACCATCTGACTCAACGAACAGTGCGAGTCGAGGAAGTCAATGTGGAGGTATGTATAAGGATATAAGTACCAAACAACCTATCTAAATGCAAAAGTTCGGGTAACATGATGAGTCACTGAGGGTTATGGTGTGAGGCAACCTGGACAGAAAGAGTTACCATTTGCGCTTCTTAAATGCGGCCTTTACGTCGCACTTACTCTAGATTCGTCTTCTTTCTATTACCGGTGACCAGAAGGCACAAAATGGAACACCTAACATGCATGATGAATCATACAAAATGTTTTCCTTGATTCCCTTCCATCGTTTCCACGCCTGATATATATATAGTCACAGCGAGGTTGTTGATTATGCCTTGTTCGGTTGCCTAACAAGGCGAAATTTGAAAGGCTTCTTAAAAAGTCCCTTTAGTGAATACCTTGCAACTAACTGTTCTTCCACTATTTCTCGTTAATTTCTGTTCGCAATAGACGGTGCTGTAAGACAGCAATTGAAACGGAAATGAAAATCCAAGATCAGCGGTTGTAAACATGGATCTGAGCTGACTAAAGGCTTTGGCTAAGTCCCTTCCTTAGAACTATTTGTTTTTACTTGAGCAAGCCCAGTGTGCGGCACCCACAAACAAACAATTGGAACATAACTGAAATTGTCGTTATCATAGAAAATGACCAAAAACAAAAAAATAATAAGTAATTAATTATTCGAAACACCGAGATTTTTCAGACCAAATTGGTGGTTTTATAGGCGTTGCGGTGAATTAGCCTGCATTCTCACAAGGGTTAGCTAAGGTAGCGTGTACATGAGACCTTCGAATCCAAATAGACACAGCGCACTTAGATGAGAACATCAAAACGGACACCAGACTTTAGTTCGAAGTGGACAAACGTCATGAGAACAGGGACACATTCTAAGAATCAATGTGACTTCGAAATCCGATTGGAAACCACTGATAAAATGTGTGAGAAGACGGTTGTGGTAAAAAAACAGAAGCCAAACTGGTTAAATGAACGTGTGATGAGTAGATGGATGGCGTCGTTTACCGAATGAAATCCAAAAACTCACACCAATAGTTTGTTTCAAACGAATATCCCGGGGTGAGTAACACACAAGCATAACCATAAACACCATTATCAGCAACATCCTTTTGTCACCAAAAGGATTGTCTGTGTCCCACAATCAACCACATGTGTGCAAGCACAGGGGAACGTACCATCACAAACGGCCGGGAAAGCCAAAAACACGTCCTAAGTGTAACAACAAAAATGAAGAAGAACAATACACCAGAAAATGGTGATTATAAACAGAAAAGGGAAGTAGTCTGACAGTGATTTGCCAAAGACAATCACTTACAGCTTGCCAGCAACAGACAGCATTCGACAGCTTCGTTTTTAGGTGTCATAATCGTAAATAAAGTCTAACTTAGAGCGAAGAAACCCTAGAGGCACTCGCGCACAACTCTTTCATCGGGCTTGAGTAATAGCGTTCGAATGATTGCAAATCGAACGTCATAGCCGCCAGAGTATCCGTGCTGGTTCACAAATTGAATTCTACTTGGTATGACATCCATTCGTCACTAAATCTGCAGAGTTGTTTATTAGGATCTACTCCTTTGATTCATGACCTTTTTGCAATAACGCTAAGTGCAAGGAGGGCTTCATAGACAATCAACAGTGTTTGACTACTTGGTCAACGTGTATTTCATACCTTAAGCTAACTGATCAACGGCGTACAGCTGAAGGTATTTTTCAGAAAACATCCACTTTCCGTGTTGGGAAACTGAGCACCGTCGTTCTAGAATAGCCAAGACACAAACATTTGCTTTGGTGAGATCCACAGTAAAAACAGAGATCTATTCGCTTAACAGTATGTATAATTCCCTCAAAGCACTGCTCTATACACGCTAAACGTGATCGCCTGGAGATAGCCGATACAGAACTGCTGGCAAGTTTAGATTGCCGGTGTTCCGTTACATGACCGAAAACTCGGCCGTCAGCCAACCTTGCATGAACAAAAAATTACTAGCCTCATTTCAATAAAGCCGCTTACGTTTCTTAAGATAAAAAAGTGAACCCCATATTCAAAAGAATTTGGTAAATATGGAGTTGAAATCACACGGAAATCATCTCTGGTGGAAATTAAGCCCATTCGCCTTAACTACCCGGTCAACCTATCTATACCGATGGTTTGGCCAATTCTTAGCCGACTCGAGACGGAAATAACAAATGGGAGTACACTTCCAGCACCAAGCTCGGAATGGATGTTGCCTTGGAGGTCAGTTCAATATGTGCGTCAGTACAATTAAATTGGGCATAGATTGCTTAGGTTCGTATTCGATTTTCGAACTGTTCAACTGGTGCCACAAACGCACACGACGTTGTGCAGACCTTGTCTTAAGATGCAACGCATTAACGGTTGCCATTGGGGACAACACGCATGAAAATACAGCGGTGACCAGTCGTGAGAGCTCACATAGGCGAGGACAAAGCAGATGATCAGTGGGTCTACAAAGATGGTGACAGAAAATAAGAGGAAGTATGACCGCAATACCATAGATGTTTTTCAAATGAATCAAATCTTCAGTTAACATCCTGTAACAACTCATTGACGTTCACGAAAAAACGGGTCAATGTTCAGTTCGAGGAACACGTTATGAATTATAGGGAAGACTGTTGGCGACACTCAATAAAGTGGGGAAATCGAACAGAATATGAGGAGGTGGACTTCGTATCCTACATCACGTAGTTCATCATCTAACGAAATTATGGACAGGAATAAAACGCCATCCGGTCATCACACATAAATGAATATCACAGAATACAAAAATCGGTAAGCTACTCAAAGATAGGTCATAGAGTTTAATAACACGAGGAAATGATAGAATAGTGGGCAGATAGTGGAATGCTTCTGCATGATGGGAGCACTAGAGCAAAGCTCAGTTGAGCACAAAGCATATATACTATATATACCGTTGACTGCGATGCATTCAATTTCTTTACTTATTTATTTAGGATTCCATTACGCACGGAGTATAGAAAAGTATCAGCAAATGTCACTGATTTACTTACAAGTTTCAATTAGTATGCAAGGTCAGGTGAACATGGGCGACCTTGGTTGCCCAGGTAAACGTGCCTAAATACGAAGAACTAAATCCCATTGGAGCACGAAAATTCCATGGACGATTTTGAAAGGGTCTTAGAATCTATCCTAATTTAAACGCATAAATGATAACCGGCACACTTAACCAGAAAAAACGCTTATTTTATCGAAAATTCTACCAATGATTATGTCTGTATTCGCAAACTGAAGTTAAATATTCGTCGATCAGGGTGTTTTGCGTTAACTTGGGTCTAGTACTTACGGTTAATTACGAACAGAAATTTTTTTAGAAAAGATATTCATTTATGCCAAAGATGACCTTGCATCAAGATCACTTAAGCACGTCACGTAAAACGTTTACCATGTCATCGCGACTGTTAGGCAGCGAACGAGAAACAGTAAAATATTTTCGTACTGCAATACAGGAGATAGTGAAATGATGTGAAATCTCTAGTCAAATCAGAATTTTCTGTTCAGGCATTTCCGGCGTTTTAAACTAAACAAGGCTACCATTTACATCACATTAAACGAATAAACTATGCCAAGGGCATGCTTTTCATGTGGAAAATATTCGTGTTAAAATTTTCTGACAGACGTTTGTCCCTCCAATTCTGATGCAGGCCACTGATGAAATTTCATGCACCACTGTCCAGGCAGAGTTGAGTTACATCTAAACGCACTAATCATCAATGGATATAGAGTATACCGAAGTGAAAATTGTTCATCTAACGCTTGGTGCATGAGTTTCGACAAAACCGATATATATTTATATACATGTATATACATATGAGGGAAAGATACAAACGATGAGAAGCGGTAGACTTACGTCCTTGATAAGCCTGGGAACCTAGACGGAAAAAAACGGAACGGATCCCAATGAGGACGGGCGGATTTGTGGCGAAACCAAATTACGCTTGCATCGATAAAAAATAGAGGGATAACCGAATTATTTCATCATCACCATCGTTCAGCGATAAATAGCAAGACAAGCCTCACTGACCACTGCCTTTCCCCAGAGTTACACTTTTACATAAAAAGAGTGAATATCCAACGGGAAACAGGGAGTGGACCTACACAGGCGGCAAAAAATAAGATGCTGCGGCAGCCAACACACGAAACAGTCTAACTGTACAAACGCACGTGTTTTCAATCATTCTGATTCGATAGAAAATGACAGCACGGTCGCCGCTGTTCACGGTTCACTGTCATATCCTTAAGTGTCTCCAGCCAACAAGTCGATGAGTCTTTCGGACCCCAATCACGAAGGCGTGAGACACCTACTTTACCTAACTTCGCTGTACATTTTCTCATCCCACGTTGCCACGTCATTTGCTGGCCTCCACATGGCTTCTTCCGTTCACTGGGAGGAACACAAAATGACACGGTATGGTAGACGAATGTTCGCCATAGGCAACACATAACCCAACCAGCCATGGATATACAGCCTATCACCAGGTATCCAGAGCCTCATTAAATTAGTTCATATTACCACTAGTAATGGACCTAGCGTTTTCGCTCCATTAGACTCCGCGACCCTCGCGAGATCTAGTGTCTTAGATGAACGATACATTAAGGACCACAAGCGAAATGTGCTGCCAAGTGTATAGCTTACTTAACTTGATCCCACCGCTCGTCAGAATTTTTAGTTCCTCGACTAGTTTCTGCTCATAGCTGTTGAGAACAGCCGAAGCACACAGACGTTCGACAGCCAATCGGGTTTGTGGCCTGCGTCAATGGCCGTTGAACTGCAGAAAAAATCGCATTGAAACTAATCCATGGTCCGATTCGACATGCGTGGTCCAGTATGATCTACATTTCTGGACAAAACCGCGCCAACGGTAGCTTACTGCGATATGGCCAATTTGACTCAGACCACCTGTCGAGTTAGAACGCCATGTCGCTGTGAGACGCGAACTGTATCCGAAATTCGTACTGGATAGGAATAGCTTATAGTCTACAGAGAATTGAAGAAGTACTTCTTCGTTGGTCATGGTTGCCTGAGGCAGGCAAGGCGCACCGCCTACCTAAACACTAAGGTTTTAGACTTGTGCATTCAAACCATCTGTCACAACTACAATATCACAGTCTTTGCTCTTCCGAACAAGGGTGTCGAGGTTATCGTAAAATTCGTTCTGTTCTCCATATCCAGTTGCATGCAGTCTGTTGGAGCGTATGCTGAGATAAATAAAATACGCTTAACACTAATATCCTTTCGGACGCCAACTGATCCCTGCAGTCTGATGGCGCACAAGCGACTGTTGACTGGGATCCAATCTGAAAGGGCTGCTTCAGCCTTCTCACTTAAGACTATTCTTACACCACGTTACACCCAACAGCTTGGCTGCTCCGTCTCCTTGAAGTGTGGAGGAAATAGCGATGACGATACGTTTGGTCGCAGGTTAGCTATGAATCTATTCTACTACGAATCCTGAAATTTGTGTTTCGAACTTACGTAGCAGACATCAATCGAAATTGAGTCAGTCCACTGTTAGAGGCAAACACGCCTGTTGGCCAGTCTGCATTAGATGCGTAACAATTGAAGGAACCTAGATTCAGAGGCTGACGAGGTTTGAGAAAATGTGCGCTAACAGATTGAAAATCTCCTACTACACTATTTGACAATAAACCGTTGCCAGTATCGGGTGTGTTATCAATGGAGATACTATGGGTAGGCAGAGGGGCAAACAGATTGGGTTGGAGACAGAAAAGACAGGTTGAATAAAAGAGGGAACTCTGAGCAGTAGCATATTATCACTACCCACCCCACTACGCTCGATGCAATGGGCCAGCGCGGTCCTGATTATCCTGCCTGACGACCGATGCAGTATGGAATTATTTGTAGACGTGCAACTCTCCTGGGGATTGATGGACGGGCACCGCTAGGAAGTCCAGCTGCTAAGCAGAACGATTAACATTCTCAACCAAAGCCTTTGGTTTTGACAAGAACCTGACTACAAGGCGGCGGGGTATCGCTGAATGGAAGCTTATCTACTTGGATCAATTAGTCTTCCACTCGTTTTTCCCACTGAGGTGCCAAATAAGATCAACCCTAACTGGGAGGATCAGGAGATTACTTCGTCAGGTCTCTACCCATTGACTTTCCAGGCATGATTGGATCTTCGGCTTGAGATAAGCCAACCTGTATAGCTCGTTGGGTCATGGAGGCACGCAAGCCGTCACACCACGTCAAGGTGCAGTCTCTTTGTGATAATTTTTTTCACCATGTGCCGTCGCGATTCTAGCAGAGTCCGTTGGTCCACAGGTAATTCGCGATGAATTCGCTTAAACACTAAGCATGGTTCTGGTTGCCTCCAATGATAAATGCATTTGCAACACCGCTTGAAGTACGACAAAATTGTGGATATCGCAGGACCCAAGTTTTCAATGTCCATGTTAGTGCTCTGTGTGCGTTTCTGCGTTGAGAAGGGTGTCCTGTGCTGGACCATCACTAACGTCACGGTGTTGGGGATGCGTAAAAAGGAATCAAAATATTTTTCAACGGACATCCTGGGAAACGTTGTTTCCTGGAGACTCAGTAGACAACAGGAAATGGACTGGAGTGGTTTTCATTGAATAGTGTTACAATCCCAACCACAGTGATGGTCCTGTTCGACAAGTGAGTAGTAAGAAATAGATGTATGTGTTTGTAACGGAAGAGATCAGAGAAATCAACACACCTGAGGCCAGATCACCCATCCAAAAAGTAAAATGGCATCAAGGAAGCATCCGGATTAAAGAGGGCAAGAAAAAAAACAGTACAGATGAGTTCAGTTTACACGATCAACGTGCTCTGGTAGTGGTTACTACTTCACAGCACCATCTGCTCAAATAGGAAAATAGAACGGGCAATAATCAAAGATCGACTGCAAAACAATAAACTGAAGTACCACACCGAAGAAAAAAGGTTTCGAATGCAAGAACGCACCGACTGCTGCACTGAACCATATCACCTAATGTCTCCAACCGTTGCTTCGGGGGATCTCCTAGACCCCAACGTGACAGTCTAACCGCACCCACACGAGCCAGTGCACTGGTTAAAGTTTTCATACTTTTTATTCATGTCACCAACTGGCAACGCCGAAAACGTCCTACAACCGTTACCTGCCTCACAGAACACCGTACAGCGTACAAAGAGGCAGTCGCTCTCTGGGCATATGCAAAACAAATAACAACCACCTCAACTTAATCCCATTCAGTAGTTGTTCTAAAAACTGGACCCCAAAACCCGGGACCGTACGTCGAACGTTTGAGTTACTCACAAAATTTTCCCACTATATTCCACCAATATCAGAAACAATGGTGTTCAAACACCAAAGGACTTCACAAATTGTGTGGACTAAACGGCCTGTATCGCAACCTTTGAGCAACGAGAACCTCATTGGTTGGAGGATGATTTCCGAATGGCTAATTGGTGACGAATGAAAGGTATGAGAACTTTAACCAGTGGACTGGCTCGTGTGGATCCAGTTGCACTGCCGTGTTGCGGTTCACCAGATCTCCGGAAGCAATGGCTGAAGACAGTGAAACATTCAGTAGTTTACTTACATATGAGACGTACAACCGTATAGTGCTTCAACTCACTATTTTGTAATCAATCTCTTTTCTGAGGTCGCAATCACGACAAGAGCGCGTTGGTGCAAAGTTAATGGTTGTGCAAAATGAAATTCAACTGGACAGCATCTTCCGCATGTTGTGAGCCAGGCATATTCCTGTCGCAGCAAGCACCAATCTCATTATTCTCACATCAAGACAGAGCTATCTCTATAACCATTTCGATAACGAAATTGGAAGGGGAAGATGAAAGAAGGAACCCTGACAAATATCTTTCCTCACGATGAACTCGGGTGAAACATCACCATAAGCACGAAATTCGGCTTCGGATGTTCGCATTCACAGACTGCATAAGCAAAATGAATTTCTCCAACAAACAAATCAGTAGAAGGCAACGCCAAAATACTACACGATTCACTGAGTCAAATGTCGATTTCAAATTAATAAGGACAGAAATCCTGGATCCACGGAACATATGCCTATAGAATAAGATTTGTCGAAAAGTGAAAATTCAGT
>LUCM01011543.1:300178-369945 GCA_008360955.1 Fasciolopsis buskii
ATTTGTTTTTATTCGGATGACTTATGAATGAATAACTTAGATTTGTCATAATCGACTATTCAATGAACAATTAGGAATGAACTTGATCTCACATCCGGGTAAGGATGCAATATTAGGAGATGTCTAACCGCTGCAAGGGAAAAATGGGAAAACATACACAACAGGAAAATATAAAGTGAGAGAAAACAGACGGAAGCGAACTCAAAGGAAGTCGGGGAGGAGCGTCAGACCGACTAACCTTTGGATCCAATCAAGCCTCCACCACTGCGACTTTCGATCAACTTTTCGTTCATTTCGACAATGCTGTTCACCTTTTCGCTCAATTGCAATGCCAAAGTTTGTAACCGAGACCGTTCGGTCTTGTGCATGATAAGCAAATCACTGGGAACTTCAAGCGAAGCCTGCGAAATGGAGAAAAGAATGCCGGTCGTGAAAAAAGTTGTCCGTGGTTCTAACTGATACCAGAAACCTAGTATTACTTAGCTTGCCTAAGTGGTGTTATTGTATTGTTTGCACTTATTTTGTGCGAATTTAGTGCCATCCGGACTGTGGCGATAAGGATGAAAAACACGTTTGTATATGGTTTATCGCACATATCAACTCATCCAGAATGCTACCATACATCGCTGGTTCATTTATTTTTTATTAAATAATTTTAATAAAAGGGGTGAACCCCGTAATCAAAGTACTCAACCTCAGTGGATTCGAGCACAAGCATAGACGGAATCCAAGAATTTGCTCAACCAGCTGGGACCCATCGAAGAAGCCAAGTTTCGGATTTCAAACATTTATACACACCTGACACTTAGAAGGCGGTCATTTAGGAGGAAAATTGCAGCGTCTGCTCATCACGTGGTGCAGTATGTCTCACCCCAAAGGTCGTCTGGGATAAAAGCTGAGACAGACTCCTGAAAACCGAATATTTCCAGGTATAAATGAGCTAAGCTTTCTATCTCAGCCAATGATACCATGGTAACGAACATTACTCATGGAAGTGTCCCGCCGATGAATGAAGAAAGCGGTGGAAGTATTCGAACACGACATATTTACGTCAGATCACCAAGATGTCAACCGCTTGATTTTCAGTCGAGTCTCAGGCGTGAATCAAGTGGAAAACTTACGGCCAATTCCTGATTGATGATCATTTTACTAACGATGGAATATACCGAAGATTTGGGCATCTCAAAGTAGTCGGACAAACGATCCAAACTGATGGAATCGTGAATTGCACTGTAGGTGAATAGGAAACTTCGCAATGATTCCTCCTTGATTCGTCCTTCCAGAATGGTTTTAACACGCTTGGATTGAAAGAGTAAATCCCAAATCTATGGATGGAAAGGGTAAAAAGGCATTGGATAGATCGGTCGAGAATTGGGGTGAATGAAAGGCAATCCTAACTATGTGCATTTATTTCAGCTACCGAGTTTTGCTATTAAGTACTTGCCTAGTAGTCAGACTATGTATTTGACAATTCTCGCTAAGGCATCGCTAAAGGAATGGTTTCGGTCCCTTGAGAAATCATTTTTTGCGAATCCCACCATTTGACGGCTCATTCGGCTTAGAACTCTCGAATGCCCATTTCGAATAAATGCCTGAATCCCCCCACCTACTTCGTACTTATAACCGAATGCATATCATGGAGACAACGTTTTTGCCGAGGGTGCACTGTAGCATTGAGAAGATGAGAGAAGCACAGGAGCTTTTCTTAAGAGAACTGCAAAGCAAGGGCACAACCACGATTTCGGCGGTATACTGACATTTTAATGATCTCGGGTGGGATTATTCAGCCAAAAACCAGCATAAGCAGTGAAATAATTTACCGCATCCAGAATCTTTCGGGAAAATGATAGGATATGTAGAAGAGAAATTCTCAAGCGCCAGATAAGAAATTTCTGTCAATAAACATGCATATAAAATCCGTGAACATCCGAATACCCGAACTTAAGGGAGGGATCGAACTGGAGAAGCTAAGGAGGTCGAAGAAAGACTTGGAGAGGATATATTGATTCATAACAGAAGGCTACGACGACTGTTGCCGAACGCTGACTATTCCGAGACCAGGAGATGTACAGCCCGTTGGGACTTCGAAAATGCGATCCATTCGTGGAAAACATCGGAATGAGGATTGATTCAGTTCAGCGATAGCATACAAAGGAGAACAGCAAAAAAGATGAAATATCAAAACCCCCAAAGATATCCGAAAAAACTATTTGTTGAACATTACGCAACAGGTACAGGGGGCTGCCAATTGAAAGACGACAAACAGATTGAACAAACGCGAGCAGGTCATAAGCGCTAAAAGGAAAAATGTCAGGTGCAACGAAAAAGGAGAAAAATTTTAGACCACCAACCAATCAGATAAATACGAAGACTAGATGAAATAAACGATCCCAGATTCAGAGTGCTTTCGCAAAGCGAAACCAGACAAACAATTTTCACAAATCTGTGGTAAGGGTAACATAAAGGAACCAATGAAAGCGAATACGAATCAATGAGAATTTTTTGTCAAATACATCGGATTTGAGTCTACTCACACACCCGGCGCACGGGGCAGACAAAGAGGAAAACGGATCGCACTTGCCTTTGTGTCCATCTTCGGGTTAATAATGTATTGAGTGCACGCTTTCCAATTCCCGTAGCGCATGGCCTTAGCCGCCGCCAGAACATGATCTCGAGGAGTTTCTGGGGGGCCGACAAGTGTTGCTCGATCATGAACTCGAAGAGCCAAATGAAACGGTTTGCTAATCGGGCGCCAGCGTAAGTCCGTTTCATGGGCTAAGCGGCAAAAAAGGGAGAAAAATGAGGATAGGATACAAGTGCTGAATACCCATCCAGATAGGTTTCCTATTACACAACGTGGAGTATAGTAAAAGAGATAAACCTCACAACCGAAAACCATCGAAAAGAACGATGCCTGCAGAGAACATTCAGTATGTTAACTCAGATTGAAGGACGTTGCGAAAACAGCTTTGCAGTTTCGCAAATACAACAAGACCGAAATATAGAAGTTCATCATATAGGGATGGAGACATAGAAAGGATAGTCGGCTGACTCAGGGCGAGAATCAGAGAAAGCGGACTGCCTAGAGCAGAAACTAAAACTATGGCAAAAGAAAAGAAAAAGTGAAACAACTGACAGGCAAGACACAGGCGCAAAATAAACAGCGATAGAGGAAGCATGGCGTGGAACTTGACTGAAGCATTCCAGTACCCAGCGAATTCGGGAATTGCATAAAAGAACAAGATGGACAGGTGTGAACGAGTGTTTGGTACGGATGATACGAACGAACACGTCAATCATCCCGTCTTAGTTTGCACAACCATTAACCTTGCACCAACTTGCTCCAGTTGTGGTTCCTACTTCACAGCACCATCTGCTCAAATAGGAAAATAGAACGGGCAATAATCAAAGATCGACTGCAAAACAATAAACTGAAGTACCACACCGAAGAAAAAAGGTTTCGAATGCAAGAACGCACCGACTGCTGCACTGAACCATATCACCTAATGTCTCCAACCGTTGCTTCGGGGGATCTCCTAGACCCCAACGTGACAGTCTAACCGCACCCACACGAGCCAGTGCACTGGTTAAAGTTTTCATACTTTTTATTCATGTCACCAACTGGCAACGCCGAAAACGTCCTACAACCGTTACCTGCCTCACAGAACACCGTACAGCGTACAAAGAGGCAGTCGCTCTCTGGGCATATGCAAAACAAATAACAACCACCTCAACTTAATCCCATTCAGTAGTTGTTCTAAAAACTGGACCCCAAAACCCGGGACCGTACGTCGAACGTTTGAGTTACTCACAAAATTTTCCCACTATATTCCACCAATATCAGAAACAATGGTGTTCAAACACCAAAGGACTTCACAAATTGTGTGGACTAAACGGCCTGTATCGCAACCTTTGAGCAACGAGAACCTCATTGGTTGGAGGATGATTTCCGAATGGCTAATTGGTGACGAATGAAAGGTATGAGAACTTTAACCAGTGGACTGGCTCGTGTGGATCCAGTTGCACTGCCGTGTTGCGGTTCACCAGATCTCCGGAAGCAATGGCTGAAGACAGTGAAACATTCAGTAGTTTACTTACATATGAGACGTACAACCGTATAGTGCTTCAACTCACTATTTTGTAATCAATCTCTTTTCTGAGGTCGCAATCACGACAAGAGCGCGTTGGTGCAAAGTTAATGGTTGTGCAAAATGAAATTCAACTGGACAGCATCTTCCGCATGTTGTGAGCCAGGCATATTCCTGTCGCAGCAAGCACCAATCTCATTATTCTCACATCAAGACAGAGCTATCTCTATAACCATTTCGATAACGAAATTGGAAGGGGAAGATGAAAGAAGGAACCCTGACAAATATCTTTCCTCACGATGAACTCGGGTGAAACATCACCATAAGCACGAAATTCGGCTTCGGATGTTCGCATTCACAGACTGCATAAGCAAAATGAATTTCTCCAACAAACAAATCAGTAGAAGGCAACGCCAAAATACTACACGATTCACTGAGTCAAATGTCGATTTCAAATTAATAAGGACAGAAATCCTGGATCCACGGAACATATGCCTATAGAATAAGATTTGTCGAAAAGTGAAAATTCAGTTAATACAACCACGACCGGGATGGAAACCGGCTTAGCTCACACACATATACACACCTCGCCAATGCTAGATAATCGACCGAGGATAATGCAAGTAGGCAGTTAGATACAGTGCTTGCTAACCTAATTCTTCTGTGGCTCTCATACGAGGATCCATCACTTTTCTTGTGGATCGGTACAATCACCGATTCACACTAGCCCTTGGCAATCTCTTCCCTCGTCCACACTGATAACAGCAATCTTCATGATATTTAACACCATCCTTCAAGAAAGATGGCAACAGTCCATCTGGTCCATCTGTCTTACGTTTTAAAAAAAAACCGATCACCCCAATCACCTCCATTTCGAAAGTAGGGATGGTGCCTACCTGAATTTGTCAATTGCAGGCATAAGTAGTCATGGACCAATTAAACTGCGCCTCAAACTATTCTGCCAAACGCACCAGCAGACGCTCCTGAGAGTGAGTCAGTGTGGTATCGGATTCCTTAATCATCTCGCTTACACTCGGCTTCCGTGGATCAGGATTCCTAATCAGCCGACAAACATTGAGATTATTTCCAACAGCCACAGCCTTTTCCATTACCCTACGTTCCCTTACCACCCACCACTACTCCAGATCATTTTTCAAACTCCCGGTCAGTCAACGTATTAGGGATGAACGCGCCTCATTGTATGTTCCATTCACGGGAACAGCTCTACCAACATCTAACAGTGCGACTGAAGTTGAGGATATCCGTCGGTTCTGGGGTTTGTGTGGCACACAGTCATGCGTGGCAGCTGTTACAGAGTGCAGCGGTTATTTGATCTACTTTAAATGCTCGCTTGTTCAGACGACAATCGAGTCGAAAGTTCCGATCGGAACTGGAGTTGCTGGTGATCGTCTAAATGCAGTTGTACACGTGGCGTTTGTGTTGGTGTGAACATGGTCTAGGTAAAAACAAAAGCGAGCACGGGCCAAAACATGATTTGATCTGAGTCCACAACTGTGGACCAGAATGACCGACAATTCTCGATTGATCCACGCCACCGATGACCGACAGCAACATGATCAATCTGAGTCCAACGCTCTAAAACCGGAGTGCGCCAGGTGAACCCGTGTTGTTCCTTATGACAAAAATTGGCGTTCACCAGAAACAGTCTGCAGTTGGGACAAACTTCAATGAGACAACCTCCGCTGTCGGCCCGATAGGCTCGGACAGAAAATCTGCTCCGTCTCACCTCCACCAAGTGCTCAAGTTGGGCGTTACAATCACCAGCAACGACCACAACGTCCGTTGAACGCACGCTTCGAAGTTACTGAAATAACTCCCGGTAGAACTTCTCCTTCGATTCAGGGGACCTGCAATCAGTGGGCCCATACACAGATACCATGAACAAACAACGAAGCTTCCATCGACTGCCATTCACACGCACAGAACCGTCCAAACGAACTGCACATAAACAGCTACTGACTAGGATCCAGCCTCACAGTGTACGCCCCGCCCACGTGCTAAGAATGATCCCAACGCCAGCCTGACCACGTGCCTTCGAAGCCGGGTCACCGGACGCGCGAAGATTAAGGCGAAAGAATGAGGTTGTATCTGGGCTGCGAAGAGTGGTTGCGGAACTGGAATCTCGTAAACGCGTTTCGGAGACATAACATACATCTACCTTAAAAGTTACAAGAGTTCCAGCTAGGGCAGCTTGTTACCCTATTCGGGTGAGTGTACGGATATTGAAGGCAGTTAAGTAAAGTGAACACTCAGGTTTAAGTAGTGCGTCCGAACTGTTTCTCCCATTTCCACCAAATACTGCCATCAGATAAATCCATCGAGCCGCAATTCTTCGTGGCAACTTGCGCGGCCCCCACAGAGGAAGAACGGAAATCAGAAAGATTCCCTGTAGAAAAGATGCTGGAGGTATTTGGGATATCGGCACTTCACGGCTGCTCACATCACAGAAGGGGATTTTCTTTGGGAATCCAACCCGGGGCCTTTGACTCATAAGTCTTATTCACAAGACAGTGGAAAGTCAAGCCAGCACGGGAGCTCTGAGCAGGCCCATACTTATCACTACCCCCTTGCTCAATGCAATGGCTAGTGCGGTCCTGATTACCTTGCGCGACGACCGATGCAGTATGGAATTCATTGTCTGTACTTTACACTGAGGGTTATTTGGATGAAAACTGCTAGGAAGTCCAGCCACTAAGCAAGAGAAAGATTAGGGTTCTCAACCAAAGTCTGGTTCAAACGGATATCTGTCCACAAAGCGGCGGGGAGTGATTCAGTGGAAGTCCATTTACTTGGATCAACTATTCTTTCACTCATTTTTTGCAGTTGAGTTTCCAGCTCAAATCCCCAATCTGGTATACCAGGATACTACTTCAGGAGGCATGTTTTCGATGGCTTTGAAGGCATGATTGGATCATACATTGGGGATACTGTTTTGCAAAATCTGATTAGAATTAGTTTGCTATGGGAATTATGGCTGAGGGTGAAAATAATGAGCAAAAAGAGGAAAAAAAAACAACGTGCAGGACATGCTAGTTCTTTTACCTCCACACCGACGGCCATTTATCGGGATCTGAGCCATCTGGGGGTCTTGGAACTACCCGGTAGCCCAAACCGAAGTAAAGGATTGGCTTAGGGGGACCCTACCTTGACCCTTTGACCAAATAGTCCAACTCACAAGGCAACGGGACGACCTTTGTGTCCAGTATACCTCTTCATCACGGACACCGGTGAGCTTACAGCTTACGACTCCAGTTACGATATCAGTAACGGATGACCAGGATGGATTTCGGTGGTAACGGTTTGGTGGAAACAAGGAAACCAATTCTGTGTACCAACTACATCACATACCATACGAGACTGAAAGCAACATCACATGTGCATACTTACCGGCTAAATTGGGAATTTCTGAGAGCATAGCCGATACGTGGTAGACACACTCTAACAGTTCAGTATTAATGTACATGTGATAGGGCACTTGAAGAGCTTGTTCACGCTTCTCTTCCTCCGGACTACGCTCGAATCGTGTTTGACCATGCAAACCCTGGGCCAAAAGTTCACGAATTCGGCCAGAACCAACCAGGTCTGCGAGAGCATTCAACGTCTCACGTATGTGACCCTGTCGAAACGCAGCAAGGCCGAGTTGAGCAATAGCTCTATTGTACAGAATCTGTGAGCGAGAGAAGGCGGTTGATGTACATCATGTTTAAGTGTACTTAGGGCAAAACAAAAAAAATATTGCAAAGTAAACCAAGTTTACACAAAGGTGGCTGCAGTAAGTTATTTAAAGGGATAAACTTAACATGGCGACTCTTGCACTGAAAGCAGGAAAAACCACTGCTGCGTTAGTGGCGAATCCCATTGATTTTGGGATCTAGAACAGAGACAAACGGCAACCATGAGCCCAGAATTTCGAGTGACAGAGAACCACATAAGGTTTTACTAGGTCAGGAATAGTAACGACAAGGACAAAAGAAAATGACCATCTACCACTTAAGTTCCAGCAGAGTTGGGAACCAACTTCGGATCGACGAGATGGCAAGCTCCTATTCCACTCGATCGATATCTTATGCGATTTCATAAATACCTCGTATCCGTTGGATTCCCCCCAAAGAATATTAGCAATACTCCAAAGTTATTAGTAAGATTTGTTCGATAACTAAGGCCGAGTCAGTTGCAATGCAACATAAGCACAGCAGGCGGAGTAGCACCATGTTCCCGTATATAATTTGTTTCATACCGCGTTACATTAGTTTCTTGGTAAGTGAAAGGGTGCTAGTTCGACCTCGAATCATTCTGTTCATCATCGGACAGAAAAAGTGGATGGTTACCATATTGAGCGACGTAAATCATGATGAACTATGAATTAATGAGAACTACCATTACCTACGTCGACGAGGAATCCGCGCTTGAAAAATCCAAGCGAAGAAAGGCAACTTCTTATATCCATACGGTCTACAAAAGGAACAAAGGAAGGCGAAATCCGGGGTCTGAACTGAAGGTAGGTTGCTTCGACGTGAACTTTAGCAATAACGACCCAAGTACCCTATCATAATCCCAGAAAAGGCTGTGAACCAATGACTCATTATCGACTGTTTTTCACTGACCGTGTGTGCGATTCACGTCCGACGTGGTAGTCAAACAGGCCCAGCATCTTAGCTGTTAGTATTAGATGGTCTTGTTATCTTCTTACATGCTTGAAGAGAGTGCAGTGGAGGGGACATGTGTCATAGTTACTAAGGCCTGATACACGGAGGCGGGGGAGGAATCGGCAACTATGAAACTATAACTTAAAGTGCCATAGAACCACATAAGGTGACACTAAGTCAGGTGTGGTAACGGGCCGGACGACAGCGAGTTGCCGTCTACCATCAAAGTGACCTCTACGAGGTACTCCCTCGTAGAAAAACACCATCGGCTGAAGGTTCCATGACCATGTTCCTCCAGGCGGACAAACCAACTGTTTTGTTAGTCCACTAGAGAAGTGAGATCGAATATATTCGAATTTAACGCTACGACGACTAAACAGTTAATCTGACAGTTTCTTTTGGAAAAGCTGAAGAGCCGGTAGGTAAACAGCTAAATTGCTATTGTAGAAAAAAGTTTCGCAAGTCCGGCAGAATAGAATGAAAATTACTGTCTAATCGCTATGGTGTTAACACAATTCTATTGTTATCGTGATAGCTCCCCTGAGTACACTTATGTACATCGCACGATCAAGCGGCCTGATAAAAGTAATTGACCAAGGTGGATCAGATGAAATTTCAGTCGCGATTTGCACGATCCATCGACGAAAAGATTGAAAGTATCACGCAATATTGCGAAGTGTCTCAGTCGGTGGTGTGATTGTGTTTGAACTTTCTTCTCTCTCTCTCTCTCCCTCTATATATATATATATATATATATATATATATATATATATATATATATATATATATATATACCGTGCACCAAACGTTATGCGGACACTTCCGGCTTCTGTAGGCAACAGCATAACGAAACTTATACTTGAATTTGTATTCTTTTTATTCAGAGAGAGCTGACGACTCGTTTGATGTTATCTATCGAGCAAACAAGCCAGTAATTTAGTCGCCATTCCATTTTTAGCCATCATATGTATATCTCAATTGTGACGTATAACAACAAAGTGAGATTTATTCACGAGAATTCGAGGCATGCATACTTAGAAATCCAGCACCAATAAACATGGGTCCGCCACTATCTTTCAGTAACCTTTGATCTTTCTGATGCGACGTCCAGCAACCCCGGTATGAAGATCTTTATACCTCATACTCAAAGAAGTTCTAGAATTTCTGTCGGGAAACAGCAGTTGGGTAGCTCACTGAATCACCGTCAGAACATAAAACATATTTTGGATAGGATCAAAATACAGGCCGCAATGTTTTTATATTAAGCATACCCTGAATCCACGTGTGCGATTTACGTCGGGTTGGAAGAAAGCCATCCTACCCAGTGTCACGTGCAAACTAAATTCTGATAGAGTGAAACACGGAGATTCTTTCACAGACTCTATCGTTTCTTTACATTGTCTACCTTCTAGCGATACCACAATGACAAACTGTCCTCTATCCGAGGTGTATTTCCTATTGGTCCATTCGCAAGAATTTCCCCATTTTATTCGTGTGACAGTAAACAACCTGGAAGGGGCTGAGAAAGCGGGATAACGTTTTCGAAGATTTTCATTTTAGAGATGGCTATTTGGTAAATTCTTCACAGATCACCACATACCATGCACCTACCAACAAAATTAACGGGCGGACAGATTATGGAGCTTAGCACTTTCCACTACTAGGCAAGATAACTTGGTCCCCTGCTTTGTTGTGCGACCAATTCATATTTCACGTCCGTTGACGTTTAGAGTGCTTAAACATTATTCAACTTTATCCAGATCATGGTGCACAAAATGTCGACAATAATCTGCATCAGGATTAGAGAAGTGAACCGCAGTGAAATTCTAACATGACCTTAAGTAACCCTGTGGTCACTTCCCGGATAGTTGATCTCCTTTATGTAAGACATGCTCTTGACACAGTTTATTCATTTTGTATTACGTAAACACTGAAAATGATCAAACATAAAAATTAACATTGACCGAAGGTTCTTATCGGATTACTGTCTCCTACACTGTGGTGCCAAAAGATTTTACTGTTTCTTGCTCCTTGCTTCATTGTCACGATAACAGCGCAAACGATTAACGAACCGCAATCAAATAACTTTGACGCAACGTCAACGGTGATGCGAACCAAAATTCTTACCAGACGAAACTTTTTCGTGTTCGTGACCAACCATGATTATGAAACAGTAAAAGCAGAATATCCTCAATATAAAGCAACAAATTGAACTCTATAAATACAACCATAATCGTGGGTAGAATGTGGCATTTTTTGGCAGAAAGTTGTCCAGGCGAAAACCCATTACGTCTTCGTTGCTGACACTGCTTGTTTGCGACCAGTACTTCACTGAACACGGGCCCATTTTATTCACTACTAGCCATCTGAATGAGGACTGTTTACGCATCTGCAACTCAGGGACGTAGCCCGTACCACACGGCTCTGCCTTGAGTCGGATTCAAATATAAATAATTCAAATCGCGCAAACTACTCTTTGTCTTTCTGATTTTCTCCTATTGATCGCATTTCCAATGGATGATATCAAGAATTTGCAACGGAAACCAGGGTGTGTGGGCGTGAAATCGAAATGGTTGACAAAACGGAACTGAACTGTAGTCGAAGAGTCTCCCAACAGGCTGTAGAACCTAAACACAAAATCAAAACGCGTAGGGTAACGCAAAAGAAAATGGTCACGGAGAACTCAGAACTAGTTCCAATTAGCAAGGCAAAATCCCATTCAACAGATTGATCTTATTATCATGGGCGTGGGAGACGATCAGTGGTAAATTTACCTAGGTGCCTGTCCAGGTATTTGCTTTTTACAGTCATTAACCTTTCAGCGACGTGTTTTGGTTTTTGTTGGTTCGTTACAACACCGTCTACTCAGAGGCAAAGTGGGGAAAGAATAGCGGAAGAGTAATCGGGATTAACAGTATAAACAAATTGAATGTAAAAGCACCCCGATTGCAGCTTTTAACCATATCAATTTTGTCTTCAATCATTCCGTGGGGGGTTCTCGCAGAGCCAAACCAAGAAGTCCAACTGACACCACTCGGAACGCTCTACTGGCAAAGGCTTTCATATCTTTTCGCCAACCCATTTCCTATCCACAACTGGCCTCGAAGAGCTATGTACTTCAAGCCAGGCGATCTGTGCGCATGGATAGTGCACGAACCAAACACAGTAACGTATCCGAATTGATGGTTGAGCCCTGGCACAAGAAGTTTGACCATGGGGCCGCTAATTAAATTCTCCCATCATATCCCACTCATACCTCGGGAACGCCGGTGACTGAACATAAAGAATGTTCGTTTATCTTCCGTCCTCAAAATCCATGCATCTGAGTTCTATAGCATACAAGAGCTAATTGCTGTGCAAACGCAGCTGTGGACCCACATTAACGGATCATGAAGTTGTTAGCTGCTGAACGCAATGAAACAAACTACATTTGGTAAATAACTTCGCGACGTTTTTCATAAATCGCCTGTTCGGCGAAGTTTCGTTGACGAAATCTAAATTTTATGCTCAACTACATGGCCAGATGTGTTAGACACGTTAGATCCCTCGTTACAAAACGCATGCATGTAATCTATGGTCCTGGGCACCGATCACCAAAAAAGAACACGTTTTCACCTTGCCCCGTTGGATCGTGAATAAACTAGCAAAATGAGACTTCTCACTATGACTGGGAAAGCCAGCTTGCATTCCTAGCTATCATATAAAAGCCGACTCGAGTTTTCATTTATCTAAGAATGAACCATTAACCACAAATATAATTGTACCTGGAAAGTGTCTATGTAAGATTCTCACCTTGTTCACTATAAAAACAACGAGATAAAACCAAAATAAAAAACAGCTGCTGGTGCCATGCGAACTGCATAAACCGAATCGCTCACCATGGTTGACTGATCGGCCTGATCGATGGAAGACTGCAAATTGGACATGAGCATTAAGTCTCGCGCTTTGTACCAATCGTCGTACAAAGCCAGATGATAGATGTGACACAGAATAGCCCGTGTACGCGGTCGATTAGCGCGATCGTGCGAATAGATATATTTACAGAGACGCTCGATCACCGCGGTCGCTTCATTCACGCGGACTGTCTCCAGCCCATCTTTCTCCACACGCCGGGCCCAGTCGAAATCAAACTGAGGGGGGAAATTAAACAATGGTGGTTACCACAGTGTAAGGACCGGTCTGGCCCAAATGGGTACTGGTACACTATGAAAGATACATCATCAACATCATCATCATCATCGTTCAGCGTTAAACGGCAGGTCAAGCCTCACTGACCACTGCCTTTCCCCAGAGTTACACTTTTACATAAAAAAAGAGTGAATATCCAAGGGAAACAGAGAGTGGAACTACACAGGCGGCAAAAAATAAGATGCTGCGGCAGCCAACACACGAAACACAGTCTAACTGTACATCATTCTGATTCGATAGAAAATGACAGCACGATCGCCGCTGTTCATGGTTCACTGCTAGAGCCTTCAATGTCTCCTGTCAGCTGGTTGACGAGTCTTTCGGACGCCAACCAGGAAGACTTGAGACACCTACTTTACCTAACTTCGCTGTACATTTTCTCATCCCACGTTGCCACGTCACTTGCTGGCCTCCACATGGCTTCTTCCGTTCATTAGGAGGAACAAAATGACACGGTATGGTAGACGAGTGTTCGCCATACGCAGCACATGACCCAATCACCGTAGTCTACTAAGTTCCATACGATGAAACAAGATGTTCTCAGGAGTGGCACCCAATACCAGATTTCTAACCTCTACATTACTCACGCGGTCACTGCAGTCGATGGTCGAAAACATCCAACCGACGAACATCGTCCACGCGCATACTCCACGTCTCGCAACCGTACAACAGAACTGAACGCACTGCAGCACAGTACACACGACCTTTCAACTTCAGTGAAATACCAGGCCGACGCCACAAATGCTTCAGTCCAGCGTAAGCTACTCGAGCCTTCGATATACGCGTATTTACCTCCACTCCCGAGCTACCATCGTTCGACACGCAGCTACCAAGGTAGGCGAAACGGTCCACAGTCGTTATTTCCTCTCCATCCAATATCAAGTCAGGCACTGCTGTGGTCCAGTCCTGTAACAGCACTTCGCCCTTTGAAGGTACAAAGCACATGCCAAACCGAGCAACCCATCTCGACAGTCTATGCAGTGCCCGTTGCGCATGGTCCGCAGACTCGAGCAGGTACACAACGTCGTCTGCGTAATCTAGGTTACATAACTTTCCTGCATTTCCCAGTTCGACTCATACATCCTGGAGGCCTCCTAAAGCATCTTCCAACATCTCGTTCATGACGAAGTTGAACAGGAATGGGAACAAGGGATACCCTTTTCGAACGCCACCAGTCGTTTCGAATGAACTTGATACGTCACCGTATACCCTCACAGGACCATGGGGATGCAAGTATAATGCTCGCAACACGTTCACGAACTTCGCTGGCATACTCTCCGGGTGGAGAGCACTGCATTGTGCTTTCCGATCCACTCAGTAGAATGCACCTTTCAAGTCAAGAAAGACTACGACCGCGGGCGGCGGTCTGCGTGGCGCGTATAGAGCAACTGGCGAAGAACGAATATTTCGTCGATGCAACCTCGACCTGGTCGAAATCCGGCCTGCTGTTCGCGGATATTACTCTCGCGAATCGGTGTCAGACGGTGCAGCAGTATCGAAGCTAACACCTTAGTAACTATCGGAAATAAACTAATCCCATGATGATTGCTGCAGTCACTCCGTGTGCTCTTCTTGAAGATGGGTGCAATCAGCGACTCATCCCACGATAACGGAATACGCTCCTCGTTCCAAATATCACGAAACAAGGAGCTAAGGGATTTCATCAGAGTTTATCCACCCCATTTGAAAAGAACTGGGAGNGCTACTTCCATCTCTTCGGCTACCTTAGCCCACCAGTTTTCGCGGTCATTCCTAAGGCTTGTGGTCAACTGACGCTGCAACTGTTGACGCATCCTATTCACTTTCCTGCAGTCAGGCAGCTGTCATTTTTGCTCTATTAGACCCAGCGACCCTTGCGAGATCCATTGCCTTTGCTGAACGTTAGATCTAGGATCACAGGCGAAATCTGCTGCCCAATTCATAGCCTGGTTAATTTGATCCCACTGCTCGTCTACATTGCTGCTCGTCGCAGTTCTTAGTTTGTCGGATTGTTTCTGCTCATAGCTGTTAAGAACAGCCAGTCGGGTTTGTGGTTTGCGTGAATGGCCATTCAGCTGCAGTAAAATCGCAATAAAACCAACGCATGGTCCGACTCATCTGCTACCACTAAAATGTCACAGCCTTTGCTCTTCCGACCAAGGGTGACGCGTTCTTCCTAAAATTCGTCTTTCTCCATGTCAGTGCTGCAGCCTGTTGGAGCGTATGCCGAAATAACAAATAAACTGCGCTCAACACTACTATCCTTTCGGACGCCGACTGATCTCTGCAGTCTGATGGCGCACAAGCGACTGTTGACTGGGATCCAGTCTGAAAGGGCTGCTTTAGCCTTCGCACTTAAGACTATTCCTACACAGCGTTGACCCACAGCTTGAGCTGCTTCGTCTCCTGAAGCGTGAAGAAAATATCTTGACGATACGTTTGGCGCAGTTAGTTGAATTATTCTACTAGAATCCAGAATTGTATTTCACTCCCGCAGAAGACATCAGAGCCAAACACGTCTGTTGGCCAGCCCGCATTAAAGCGCCCACTTTGAAGGAACTGAGAAAATGTGAGCTAACAGACTGAAAACCTCCTACTACACTATTTGACAATAAACCGTTGCCAGTATCGGGTGTGTTATCAATGGAGATACTATGGGTAGGCAGAAGGGGCAAACAGATTGGGTTGGAGACAGAAAAGACAGGTTGAATAAAAGAGAGGGAACTCTGAGCAGTAGCATACTTATCACTACCCACCCCACCTACGCTCGATGCGATGGGCAGCGCGATCCTGATTATCCAGCGCAACAACCGATGCAGTATGGAATTATTTGTAGGCGTGCAACTCTCCTGGGGATTGATGGACGGGCACCGCTAGGAAGTCCAGCTGCTAAGCAGAACGATTAACATTCTCAACCAAAGCCTTTGGTTTTGACAAGAACCTGACTACAAGGCAGCGTGGCATAGCTGAGTGGGAGCCCATCTACTTGGATCAATTATTCCTCCACTCGTTTTTCCGACTGAGCAGCCAACTCAGATTAACCCCCGACCGGGAGGATCAGGAGATTACTTCGTCAGGTCTCTACCCATTGACCTTCCAGGCATAATTGGATCTTCGGCCTGAGATAAGCCAACCTGTATAGCTTGTTGGATCATGGAGGCATGCAAGCCGTCACACTAGTCAAGGTGTAGTCTCGCTGTGACAGAAAGATTCATACATATACGGAGATTAAACTGAAAATTACTACTCTACAGTGAACACTATGATAACTAATGATTTGCAAATGAAAGAACAATAAGCGATGAAGTGCATGCGACACAAGAACGAGGGAGTGTGTTGTCTGAACACTGGATTAAGTAAAGAGGAGAATAAGAATAGTAGCACGATTCGGAAATTGTCGCTGACAATCAAACTTAGTAGCAGACAATTTGTGTTGTACGGGGCCAGGCAGTACATCTTTCGACGACCAAAACTTTACACCTTCAATAGCCGTTCCTCTGTTGGGAACATTTTTTTAGTTGTGACTGCAGTTTAACATGGCTTCTGACCAAGTTAATTGTCACGATCGCCCAGAGCAGTAACAATTGAGCAAGGCGGGTCATATGCAAGTACCTATGCTAACTGTCAGACTCATGAATAGCAATCTGACTGTCCAGTAGCTACAAAATACAAGCGTTAATCATATAGAAGATGGCAAGTTCAAACTCTGGCATAGTCACTGGTCTCATTAGTAGTACATTCCGGTACCCATGAGTGACCTGGGGGGGGTCTTTGGTGACTCGCCACCTCAAGTTCCGAGGACAGACTGACAATTTCGCTAATAGTAAAATGGGTATTGTATGAAGCACAAGTGCTCTGGGACAGATGGAGGCCTCAAACGTCAACAGTATGTATACTGAGAACTGGTAGTCATGAGGTCTGAAATTGAAACGGCATAGAACCCTATCAAATCTCAACAGGTAGCCATGTTACCAAGCCGGGAAACACAAATTACGTAAGTTCACTTTCCTGCATCTGTGGGCAATCAACACTACTATTGGAGATGCGATATCTTCGTTCTGCAGTATTCACGTGTAAAACAATAAACTAAAAAGAGGGGCACGAAATCCAAAAAGGAAACGAAACGAGCACAAACAGGTTACTAATGGAGCCAACATTTTCAACCACTGATCAAAGAGGGGGGGAAGAAGCGAATGAACGAAAAAACGAATTCTACCTTGTAATAGAGGTGTTCCACTTTCAATAGATATGCCGTGCACAAATCGGCTGCTGGTGCATCCTTCTTTTCCAAATAAGCACACAACCGATCCAAAATGTTACAAACACGACGCTCATCGTGCAACCTGCAAAGAATATATGAGAACAGTACACAATTCATTAGAATGCAGCTTATGCCGAATCTCAGAGGCGGTACAGGAATTGCAATGCGTGACTAGTTTTTATGCACGACGACCTGATTCCCAACAACTTTAGATGTGCCATCCTTTTTAAGGCCTTGTGGCAGCTGAGCTCGGCGTTTAGATAGCGAACCTTTCAAAGTTACCCAAGGTAACACCATCAGTAATATCTGATCTGCACGTGTTTGTTACCCATAGACTGTGTTCCGCTATCAGTTCTTCTTAATGGTACATCTGAGAATGCTAGTTGCTGGCCGTTTTCCTTTATCATTACAAACTTGGTGTCGTTGGGGATGCTGATTGTTATTTGTGACTTTTCGACCTCGGACCATTTGATGATGACGAACGTGTCATGGTAATATGGAATCTGAAACTTCGGTTGGATCTTTGGCAATGCAGTGCTCAACGCACTAACGAGGTCACCTCGGTTGATGATGAAACGTTTGGGAGCTAGCGGCCACGGTCAGAGACCATAAGGCCTAGAAAACCGTCAACTTGAGCTACAAAAGATATCACTATTTAAAGCCACTGATTGTACTAGTCCACATGAATGAATCGCAAAGAACATGTCGAAAGGGAACATACCCCAGTTCCAGACAAGGAATCGAAAGTGAACAAGCAGGTGCAGTGGTCAGCTAAACTTTAATATTGTCTATTCAATGTTTTTTACAAATTGATAACTCACTCAAGCAACACAGTCCCATAGAAACGTGAAATTGGATACTTTATTCGTGCTTATCATGATCTGTTTGGCAGAAAACAGAAGTCTATTGTCGGCCGGAGTTGAGGTTCTAAACACCTGAGAACTAGAGGCCCTCCAGCTGTTCCCCGAATCGAACTGGAACTTATCGCATGATAATGTGCCGCCAATTTCATACGCACGACACTTTTCTCATCACAGGCTAAATAAATGAATGCAATGGAAAAGATCCCATAGACGTTAAAGCCCATGGCACAGAGAAAACCGGCAACCACGACTTTGGAAACCAAGTGACACGGAACCACACACAGTCTCAATAAGTCAGATGCGGTAACAAGCCGAACGACGGTGAACTTTTTCCTACCAGCACACTGACCAACGAATCTGAGATCTGGACCAGTTACCTCTGAGCTTAAAAACAACTGATTTGGTACACCATAGCCCGACATGTCATTGAGGAAACTAATAATGAGTTGAACGATGAAGGCGCACGACGAATCATCCGATGATTAACGCTAGGATAATCGGACCTAGGAGAGAGAAACTACCAAAGTAGCAGACGGAGTTCTATAATAAGCGTGAGGATTTTGCCGTCCTTTTTCAAGGCCGGTGAAAAAATTTCGACATTAGAATTATCAAGATGAGATTAATCTAGCCAAAAGAAAAGATTCCTAAGGACTGATGCGAGTCGACCAGTGTGCTGATTCAGAAGAAAGATGACAGGTTTTCGTGTGGAAACCGCGGAATAATTAGTTTAGTAAGTACCACATCTAAACTGCTGGCGGACATCATTCTCCATCGATTATCTAGTGCTCGCGGAGAACGTACGCCGGTTTCCATCCGAATCGGAGCTGCATTAATCATATTTTAACTTTGCGACAAATCTTCGAATGCAGGCATACTTTCGGTAGACCCAAGATTTCTGACTTCCTCGATCCGAGAAAGCCGTTCGACTAAATCAATCATGCAGTTCTATGTCACTGCCCTCGTTGAGGGATGTGCTACGGAGGATACTTTTAATTCCCCAATCGTTGTATTGAAACATCCGAAGCCGACTTTATGCTTACGGCGATCTTTCACCTCAGTTCACCATCAAAAATGGTGTTCGGCAGGGTTGCCCCTTCAACTTTTTCCTCGTTAACTTTGTAACCGAAATGAAAATGGGAATAGCCAGATCCACAGAGAACAAAGAATGTAATGATTTCCACCCAGAAAGTAAACAGTCTGACTTTGGATATGCGGGTAGTGTGCTTTGAGAGAAGACCGAAGCAGGTTGAAGATTTTTCTCGATCGGTGAAATTATTCTAGGTCGTGTGGAAAGTTTTGTACCTTCAAAGCAAACATTTGTTATTCCAACAGTAATCTCACAAGAGGTCATTTACCGATCATACAGAGAGATCGACTGGCGTTTACTAATTTGAAACATGTGGCGTCTCTGTGACAATAAGTCGTTGATCAAAGGTGGAGTTGCCCATGAAGTGGCATTATCGACTTTGTTTTGCGGATCAGCAACATGGCCGTTGAGGACAACAAACTTGCGAAGATTGTCGACAAAGGAAAACCGTTGCTTTTGTGCAAGAACGCCACCAACTGCTTCATTGAACCATATCATCTAGTATCTCTAACCGTTGCTTCGTGGGATCTCGTGGACCCCAACCGCACCCACACGAGCCAGTCCACTGGTTAAAGTTCTCATACCTTTCACTCATGTCACCAACTGGCAAACCCGAAACCAGTCTCAGCAAGCACCAATCTCATTATTCTCACATCAAGACAGAGCTATCTCTATAACCATTTCGATAACGAAATTGGAAGGGGAAGATGAAAGAAGGAACCCTGACAAATATCTTTCCTCACGATGAACTCGGGTGAAACATCACCATAAGCACGAAATTCGGCTTCGGATGTTCGCATTCACAGACTGCATAAGCAAAATGAATTTCTCCAACAAACAAATCAGTAGAAGGCAACGCCAAAATACTACACGATTCACTGAGTCAAATGTCGATTTCAAATTAATAAGGACAGAAATCCTGGATCCACGGAACATATGCCTATAGAATAAGATTTGTCGAAAAGTGAAAATTCAGTCAATACAACCACGACCGGGATGGAAACCGGCTTAGCTCACACATATGTACACACCTTGCCAATGCTAGATAATCGACCGAGGATAATGCAAATAGGCAGTCAGATACAGTGCTTGCTAACCTAATTCTTCTGTGGCTCTCATACGAGGATCCATCACTTTTCTTGTGGATCGGTACAATCACCGATTCACACTAGCCCTTGACAATCTCTTCCCTCGTCCACACTGATAACAGCAATCTTCATGATATTTAACACCATCCTTCAAGAAGGATGGCAACAGTCCATCTGGTCCATCTGTCTTACGTTTTTAAAAAAAAACCGATCACCCCAATCACCTCCATTTCGAAAGTAGGGATGGTGCCTACCTGAATTTGTCAATTGCAGGCATAAGTAGTCATGGACCAATTAAACTGCGCCTCAAACTATTCTGCCAAACGCACCAGCAGACGCTCCTGAGAGTGAGTCAGTGTGGTATCGGATTCCTTAATCATCTCGCTTACACTCGGCTTCCGTGGATCAGGATTCCTAATCAGCCGACAAACATTGAGATTATTTCCAACAGCCACAGCCTTTTCCATTACCCTACGTTCCCTTACCACCCACCACTACTCCAGATCATTTTTCAAACTCCCGGTCAGTCAACGTATTAGGGATGAACGCGCCTCATTGTATGTTCCATTCACGGGAACAGCTCTACCAACATCTAACAGTGCGACTGAAATTGAGGATATCCGTCGGTTCTGGGGTTTGTGTGGCACGCAGTCATGCGTGGCAGCTGTTACAGAGTGCAGCGGTTATTTGATCTACTTTAAATGCTCGCTTGTTCAGACGACAATCGAGTCGAAAGTTCCGATCGGAACTGGAGTTGCTGGTGACCGTCTAAAAGCAGTTGTACACGTGGCGTTTGTGTTGGTGTGAACATGGACTAGGCACAAACAAAAGCGAGCACGGGCCAAAACATGATTTAATCTGAGTCCACGACTGTGGACCAGAAAGACCGACAATTCTCGATTGATCCACACCACCGATGACCGACATCAACGTGATCAATCTGAGTCTAGCTCTGAGTGCAGGGATTCCTTGATCTGCTGCCATTGCTCGTTCGGGTCCCACTTACTTTATTGTGAAGACAACCACGTTGAAAGCTTCGGCAAGCATGCGTCATGTTAATGTTTGGTTTATAGCGGATCGCGCAGAAAATCACAACTGGACGCTTGGCGTTTCTCGCTGATACACATAAATCGAGTCGTTAGGACTAAGAGGCAATTGCTTATAGACATGAAGAACATCGCTTACCGATCCACATATTCTAATTCATGACCGTTTGCATTTTGAAGCACTTTGGTGCATTCCGCGTCCATTAAAGTGACGTTGGTAAGGACTGAACCGAAGACCAAAAACGGTGGGTGCTGATTTTTCAACAAATGGGGAAAAAGTAATGATGCTGTCTGACTGGACCGGATAGACGCAGTAAATGAACGGAACGAAATGACACAGACATACACACATACATACGGGCTTCTCCGTATACAGCAGCGATCAATTTAACTGTTATTCAGGTTGTGTTGACAAACTGTGTTCGAACTTCTTGATTCCTGTTTTGACGCCCCACATTCTGCATGGCACCACACGTCTGTACTTAGTGGTGGGTTATCGGCGAATTTACGTACATAAAAATATAATGTTAATAGCAACAGCAGCTTGAAAGCGAATTGATATATTTCATTCATGACAATGGGAAGATGTGAAAACTTTGTACAGGGGACCTGACCGAACGCAATACACCACCGATGGTTGAGAAGTCGAGTCAAGTCAACCCATGCTTGTATACATCTGGGTGAGGGTGAACCCTCAGCTTGAGCAAAATAAACGCATGGGAAGTACTTAGCCGAAAGAGGTGGATATTTCCGCAGAAATTGTGATAAACTAAGCGGGGTGATAAATCAATAATGAAGGCGAATAAAGATCACGCACTATCAGTTCGCGATGTAGAGGTAAACGAACAAGGTAAGAAACAGGACACATCCCAGAAGTTTGGATACGAGAACGGAGAAGCCCAAATGCGAGGAAGGTTGAAGAATAAGAATAAGTTTGGGATAAAGCTGCGTGGATACAACGGATAATATACTGTCCGAAATTCTACCAAAGGCGTACAGACTATTTTGAACATCGTGCCTCATTATTCAGAAGCACTTGTTCATTTATGGAAGAATAATTTCGCGATTTATGATAGGAATATATAGCCGTAGCAGTTAGTTTGTCGTTTATTAGTCTCTGGTCAACGTTTGGTAGCCTCCGGAGTAACCGGTGAATGAAGGAACTAGCATATGTGGTGAACTATGCAATGTTCCTGTTTCTTTTCTTTCCTCTTTCAACCATGTTTCCGATGGCAAATGATTTGCGTAGGGGTTTTTATATGTACGTCACTCTACTGAAACTGAGCAATAATGCTGATAATAATTTAAAAAATGATCGTAGGGGAGCAGTTGAAATAATCCAGGCCATGCAATACGAGATTTTTGGGTAGCTCAAAAAACTGTACAGAGCAGTTGCGTAGACGGAGACAGACGAATTAATTGTGTAATGTTACTGTTTATTGCAAATACGGAGAACAAGGCAAGTGTAATTGAAATTTAATGCGCACCAATTCAAGAACAACCCATTGGCTAGGAAAAGAATGCTGACCGGTAGGATATCCCGGATCCCGGGAACCGATGGGAATCGGAGCTGCAAGGACTCACCAAGAGGAGAACTTTATGGGAAATAAATTATGAACGAACTACTTACTAGTATTACTGCACTGAAAACCGGTTGAATTCTTACCTCAAGTGATTCCGTCACATCGATGGCGGTGTCTGGGATGACCATTTCGATGTCATGCACCTCCAGAATATCGAATAACCGATCAAATGTAGTCAGTAACCTGGAAATACGTGAGAAAGATGTACAGATATAATGCTTTGAATAAAGCACATCAGAGGTCATTCGATTTCAAATTGACAATCGAAGTACATGAACTGTCTGCTCATGGACAGAAGGTACACGGAGGCCACAAATATGGATTCTCCGGCTGGATAGTGGACTTATTATGGGAACAGCATTGGTTCCTTATATTAGAACATTGTTTTGCACGCATCTTCTGTAGAATGATGACAAATTGGCTTTATGCGTTTAATAAGCCTCAGACGCCGCAGTATGGTCGGGGATACGTGTCTCAAGGTCGAAGTTGGCTACTCGCCCTAAATGCCTCTCAAAATACTTCCAAATGACCGTGAGTCTTAAACAGCCTATGCGATAATCTTCTTACTGTGGCTGAGGTATTTTCACGAAAGTATAAGGATGGTGGGGATCTCCGGCTTTATATCCGGACTTTGACCGCGCTCAGCAGACTTGCGTCGGCGTTGGCACCGATCGCGCTTGGATAACAAGCGGGCTCGCGTCTCTATCGCCAGATAAACAGCGACTATGGTATCACATCCAAAAGAATCATCTCTAGCGTCAATTTCTAAGCACAACGCGGTGCATCCTTCTGAAATAAACCTTCTGGTTTTTGTTGTAAACAGTACAGCACATGGAAGAGAACAAAATCCCGGTGGCAGCGCAGGGTCAGCTTCGCGGCCATTGTGCACTCAGATACTAGTTTCTGTACCAGAAGTCTATTCGAAACACTAGAAGCGTGCATGAACAGTGAGCTCATTTATGAACTACGAAGACGATTTATGGACAACTTTCGTCGGTCAACCAAGGACAATTTTTAGAAAGAGAACAATTGGTTCTACATTTTCGGCATTTACTATGAGCAGCATAACACGCGGATGAGAAAACAGCTGAATCCGAAAATTTAGGACCGTGTCCTCTTTTCGAAGACTGTCCTCGACTAATGGACGAAAACCGTTAGGAATCCCCAAGGATTTAGCGGCAGATCGCCAAAGATGTGTGCTAATTTACACGCTCAATCACACGACACGGGCATGGCTATATGTGTACGATCACCGGTTCACAAAGATGCACGCACATATTCACATGTCAAACTGTAACAAGGCTTATTACCCCAGTATTGCAGCAATATTGATCTGCTGAAGACGGCATTGATCTCACGTTAATCTGCTTGCGTGTTTCATTTTACCTGTTCTGTTCCACATGGGACTGCGTCCACCAGTTATCTACTGAACTGACCTTCAGCTTGATTGATTGCACAGTTGTCATTTCGTTCGACTGTAGAGGGGATCCACTAGCTGCGTCTTAGCACGCGTGACATAGTCTGAGGGTGACGAACTAGGCCGATGTGGGATAACTGTTTGCCTTGCTGTTTCTGACCGATTACCAGTCCTCCGTTAATTGCTAAATCTATACGCCTTGTTGTTGATTGTACGCTTGGTTTTACTTATTACTGATTCGTAGCGTTTTTAGGACAAGTGTTGATCGTTCTAATACCGCTGACTGTTCAATGAATGCTAAAAACAGCTGATGTACCACTGTTCTGTTTCTGAACTGGATCAAATGCTGCGTATGATACGAGGCCGCGTAGTTCGTACAATCCGGGATTCTACGGAGTTCACCGTAAAAAATACAAAGGCAATACACTGAAAGTTACCCGCGGGTCAGCCAACATTAGATTTCACAAAACAGGACACCTGACCCAAAATTCAGATTCTCGATGTCAGTTGCATGTCGATTGGATGGACAGTAGGGTAACATTTCCCGGGACGTACAGGACGAATCACCATGTGTTCCTTAAATGGACTCAGCATCTAACTACACCCCTCATGATCCGAGTAAGATCCTAGTTCCAAATCACCTAAGCAGTGCTTAAATATGGAAGAGACTGGATAGAAGTACATCGGGTAAACACCCGGAAAGTGGAAATAATCACGAAGCCCGTAGAATGCTTCCAGGAAAATTTTATCCAACCACATCTATTCAAACTATATATACAGTGATTAGGGTGGATTCTCGGAAATAAATTCCAAATTGGTGTCGGCCATTTCGTTCGAGATTGCACCTCCCTGTACGTGCATATCTTAATGCAGTCTGAACAAAGGGTGATAACGTCATTCGGTGACAACCGCACACTTGCAGTACAATTTTACGAAAACCCACCGCTTTCTCGGCCGCTTAATCACTGAGCCTGGACTGAACCTTATTAAGTCCAGCCACTAGTCTTATTCTATGACCTGCAGGCTAACAACGTAGCATTTAGCCATGCTTGAGTTCCATGGGAGAGATCTGCACGGTCCGATGAAATAGCAAAAACAAATTGCAATGCAGGTTATGTAGTAAGGACGATGATATGATAAAAATCCGGACAACAGCGAACTATGATTATCCAACAACGCACCCGGCAGATGTGAGGCTGAAAATTCACATCTGGCGCAGGACGGAATTTTGCAGCGCCTGAGCATCATTGCCTAGTCAAGAAGAACAAGATAGGCTGGAATCCAATGGTCACAAAAAGGACAAGGCAAAACCCAGTCAGCCGGACGTACCGATCGAATAGTGTGGCCGACATACAAGCGGCATGCTTCTGGTCGTAGTCAAACAGCACACTGATCAACGACATGAGGACCTTGGTGTGCAATCCAACAGACAGTTTGAGTTCGACTAAAATTGTGTGTGTGTGTGTGTGTGTGTGATCACAGTAAAGCCGGAGGAGGAGGAGAAACGAGAGGGAGTCTTAATGGATTGATAGTGAAAATCATGACAAGTAGACGATCAAATGTTTATACTCCGATAATATTCCTCGATCAGAAGTAATACGTTGAGCACTTGAGTTCAAGTTTACCACGAGTTCAACCTTGACGTAACTTCAAGCATTTTACTACGAAATGCACGACATAAATATATTGAAAGGGGTATATAGTACAGCCTCAGAAACTTGATTGGCGATGGTCAAGTGGACTGGGCGCCTGACACCTAGAACGTCAGTGGTTCGAATCACAGATCCGCCTGTGACTTTGGTGATGGGCAGCAACCTGACGTAGCTCGGCTCGTTACCACACCTGACCTAGTGAGAACTTGTGTGGTCCCACGCCACTTCAAGTTTCAGCGGCACGGTTGCCGGTCGGTTCCTCTCGTGTGGTCTCTGGCAATTGAAAAGCATATCAAAAAATAACAGTAACAAGTGGCTCATCACATACTGTCTACATCCAACTCAACGTTAAGAAACCATAAGAGCTGCTTTATCCGGCTCCTTAAGAGATTCCAGCAACGTGTAACTCTCGCATCCGAACTGAGATGCGAACGCAAGGGGGACGATTTTAAGTCTTGTCATAAATGCCAAACTAATCAGGATGGCCATTAACGGTTTTTCAAACACCAAAACCTCATGATATGGAACTGTTATTCATCGCTAGATTTTTAAAGGCCACAAATATCTACACATCAGAAAGTCGACGTGAGCGTGTTGGACGAATTATCTGTAAGGTGCAAAGATATTGTAACCATACAGTGCCTTGCCTCCCAGTTATAGACAATTTACTGTGGTTTTTAAATGATTCATTATGCAGCATCAACGCCCGATTCACCAACGAGAAACTGTATCGCTGTTTTGTCTCTGTTAGGAGTCGTCAGCGTTGTATATCCACCGGGTCTGAATCGGAAATTGAGCACAGAGCGAAAGACATCGTCAGTCTAATATCACAGTTGGTACATCACCCGGGGCGGTTCTTAACGGTTTACTGAACTACAGCTATGCAATGCTTTTACAGTTTTTCATAGTGAGTAGGATGTCAATACGCATGAGGAGATATCCGATTTTTCAATCGAGCAAGGTAGTCGATTAATTCCATTCTGAAATGGTCATGTTAAGGAGAGAAAGCACAAGACGAACGATCGGCTGTGAAAAATTTAGATGCATCAGCGAGCATCACTAGTGGTTCACACTAATACTTACCAATTTTCTCTTCTACCTGGAACAGCAAGGCCAGTTGCTCGGCTATACTGGTGCCTTTCTTTCCACGACTGGCAAGGATTTCATTCAACTTTTTGACCACAACTTCGTGTGTTACATCCATGCCTTTTTCAAAGGCCTGAATCGTGGGCTCAGCCCGACCCAAGGTGTCCACCGTGGTCCAAGTACCGTCAGCTTCAAATGTATCTAACATTTTGGACTGCTTCTTAGCAGGTCGCTCTTTGGCCGGTTTCTTCACTTTGATTTTGTCCTAGAAAATAAAATTGACCGACCGAATAACAATATTTGTTATTACTATTACGGTTTCAATCCGACAAACAGCCAAACAAGAAAAAACCGAACAGCCACCAAATCTGTCTTTCTGGGATAAGACAGTACAGGGGGTAGGGACGGAGAATATAAATTGTCTCGCATTCAAATTCCGGTTAGGGTTAGCAATGGCTTTGGCTTGCTAAACAAATGGTCTCGTCGGGCTTTCACGGAGCGAACAGCCATCGAATGTGACGAATTGAACAACTGAATATCTAGCATTAGGCAATCCGCTGTTCCAATGATACAAGACAATAGGCTGGATTCTAATCATGGGATTTGCTTCGTCGGTCACCTAATGGAATGAACGAATACTGAGAGATGTATAGTGTGGAATTTTCGAACTGAACGACGGGCAGGGTGTTATGCGGAATAAAAAATCCAATCGGATTATTCACAACTTGGACTTCGGTGACGATGATTTAGACGTGAAAAGTCCCAGCGACTCTTCCACTCCCTCAAACTCCAAGTTTTTTGATCAACCTTGAAAATGCTGCTGTACACAAGATAATAAAAACCTATTGGTTGTGCTCAAAAGAAAACTGTACACAAATGAAAATAGTTGATTCAAATTTATCGCAAATGGCGCAGTTCATGAGAACATTCTCAATTGCGGCCGGATTTTACGAACACAGTACGGTTTGATACTCAATTTCGGTTCCAACTGGAGTTGACATCAGTAAACACTGGTACTATTTGTACAATCACTTCTCTTATCAAAGTATGTTTCAGTGAAATTTTCTCATGATAGAAAAAACTGAGGCCCGACTAATACGAAGCATAACCGGAATTAAATACACATTGCATACCCCCTAGTCAACAAAGATCGGAATCGGATAGAAGAATGATATGTACGAACGAATCACGTGCTTTCGAAGAAACGAGTTAAAATAGCAAATAGTAATCTGAGTAAAAGCGTGTGAGTTGGAGAAAACGAATAGAATTTGATCCATATGACGAAAAAGACGAAAATCAGACGAACCAATGATAAGACAAATTGTCATTGGGTAGATGGATTACCAAATTATATCCCAAAAGTAACTATGTATAGAAGAACAGCAATGTCCAATGTCAGCCAGACAGTGACGCACTTCAACAGAAATTTTACTCGCTCACATAGCAAGTATAGTGGTTCTGATAAACATAGTGAGTTTGAAAAAACCTGTGTAGTTGTGAAAGGTTGATTTGAATCTGGTGAATTAGAAAGTCGAAATTTGCTGCCGTGAATATGACCAAAGTTAGGAAGTTGGGTCATACGACATTTTCCTGTCATTGGATGGTATGCCATTTCTCCCATGTCAGTCGACCACCTCTCCGAAGGACAGTGTATATGCATCGCTAAAGATTTACCAAAGAAATGGGACAGCTGGACAATGCCTTCATGGGTTTTTAATGATGAGTTGAGTATGGGTATTCCATGAGGATATCATGCCTGAATCAAACAAATGTCCTGAAACCGGAACTAATTGAGTTAATACGAAAATCTGCTCTCATCGAGCTCGTTCCTACCCATGACCTATTGAGACATCGTGCGGCGTTGTATCACTTTACAGCTTCCACGGTCATCGCAGCCATAAAGGATCGAGCCACTAGGGGGGCACGCCCATTTTACTGCATTCATCCATCACGCAAACAATGAGAAGATTTAGCTTGGACTACGTAAGCCATATCATTTTTATCTACTGAAAAAATTCGCAATCATAACCTATCTTCCGTAGACCGTCCTCCAGTCCTACTTCTTTCAATAGAAAAACGATTTTCGAAATTTTTCAAGCGTAGCCTACAGGTGCTACACCTTCCCTGAGGATGAATTCAGAAGTGATACACGCCGCAATAACCCATTCCTTCGTCTGACTCCATGAGCCTGGTTTTACACTGAACTATTATAAAACTTGAAGACTGGATGTTTCCACGCCGAAAGAAAACCCAAGTTTTTAGAACAAATAATAATTCGCACACAGACAAACGAAACGGCTGATATCATCGGGATAATTTAGTAACCCGAACACGATAGACCAGCTTCCTATTTTCTTTTCCCCCGGCAAATGTGTTTCTATCAAAGTCTCAAAAATGAAGAAACAGTGCGTCCACCGTAAGTTAGTAAAATTGTTCACATTTACGAGAGCCCGTATGTATCAATTAGTTGGATGTAAATATTATTATGAACAGAGGCAAAAAAAATGTTGCTCGCTCACTTTTTCTTTTTCATCTGTCGTCTTTTTCAAGAAATAAGCGGATGGGTCTTGTTGGAACATGGCATGATCAGCTCCAATGCTACTTGCACTCGAACTGTCACTGTCCCAGTAATCATCACTATCACTCTCGTCATCAACCTCCTCACCATCTTCACCAGACTCGCCGGATTCGAAATCGGATTCAGCCGCCTTTCGTGTTTTCTTTTCCATACCGACAGCTGTGGACACCTAGGATTTCCCGCCCCGTTAGAAAGGAGAAAAAACGGATTCTCGATTAAGTAAGAGGAAATCACAGGTGGAATTTGTCTTAATTATTAGAGGATGAATTACTCTCTTTAATTTGGCTTTTTTCGTTGATTTGATTTCAAGTGACTAAATATTAGCCTTTTTCATTTTGCTAAAGTGTAGCTTGTTGAATAGCAAAAGTCTATCATATGGCATAGTACAAAACAGGATCGAATGCAAGCATGAAAATTTGATCGGGTAAGTTAGATTAACAAAGTGTGCATGAATCGTGATTCGAATAGTGCAAACGAATGAACCCAATGATAGCTTAAATGCCGACCTTTTTCATTACCAACCCATAAGCTCAGTGGGCCCGATATGCCCGGCCATTTTAAACGCTCACTTTAATATTAAGAACAACCATATCACTACTTGCGCCGAAGATCTACACAGGGTCCAAACGAGTAGTGAACTCAAAACACACGATACAGATATTTCGTCCTAAAGCATATTTCATATAGTATTTGAACTCTGACGGATGTATATCTGTGTTAAACGTTTCCCGTCTTTTCCCCTTCTGTCTAAATAACACGAAGGTTGAAAAGGTCAATAGACAAAATCAAGCATGCTTGTTTCAAAGGCGCCACGTTCCCGAGTGATCTTCGACGATTAATAGATATCTGAATTGTTGTCCACAATCTGAAGAATTTTCCCTCCAAATTCGGACATCGCTCTAATCAGTCATTGGTGGGTACCTGTTTTCAGCCAGGTCCTTACTTAATACAGTTTTACTGGTATTTAGTGACTTTCCAAGAGCTCCTGAATGCTGACTTCAGTTTGATGAGGTGCCACTTTGCAAAAATCCACCAGGTTTCACCAATCCCACCAGCTCATTTGATAAAAAGTACTGAGATAAATTCCAACATTGGCAATTATCGACCCGGTGGAATGTGAACCCATACACTGACACCATCCACCCTATAATATCGCTGTGACAATTCCGTGGGAAAATGAAATATTTAAGCAGACCATACGGATTATCGACCAAAACGATGCCAACAGCATTTGTGACAGAAATACCAGTGTTTGCCTGAAGATCGAGGACAAAATACTATTTAATGCCGCATCGCCATTACATATCAACTTGTCTAGAAGTCCGCCCTACTCACATGTTTATCCCGACCGGCATGTACGCACGTAGAAACAGTTAAATAGTAAATCCTATCTGGATTCTGAATGGGAAAAAGGAAATTTTTTCGTAACTACCCAGTTCATTCGAAATTTGATTTACATCTTGTATGCAATATCGCCTGTTTAATCCCTCTGTAAGCGTTACAACGGGTACGCTTTTGATGCTGAAAAACGTGTACATAACGTGGTAAATATTAGGTACACATAAACGTGCGGTCCTTGAAAATGACTTCGAAACCGATTACGTAAAATACGCAGTTAGTGTTATCACCCTATCGCTTTATTTGGTCATATTTTCTACAGTGGGAGTGAGTATCTCAGAATTCCAGTTGGTTATTCGTTTCGAACGCCCAATGAAGTGCTCCCAAACAGTCATTGAGGAAGTATCAATTAGTGCCTTCTCACAAGGATGTTCCTGTCAAAGTGTGAGGACGAAGGTGAATGCCATGCGCTGTCCATCACTATGACTGATCCTTAATATCCAGTCTTGGGTAGATAGCTAAACCCTGACTCCCAAACAACCGCGGCTGGCGTACGAACTGGTCAGTGCACTGACAATATCACCTCGACTGGTGATGAAACGTTTGCGGCCTAAACGCCAAGATCAGCGATCAGAACCCAATGAAAATAATTTTTTTTAAATGGTCACGGACATCCGTGGTGGAAGAGCGTAGTGGCCACCCAGGGCGTTTGACCTCATCAGAAGGGCGTATGAACTGAACAATCAATCGCTGGTTTCTAGTGTGCAACGGCTCTAACTGCCTTGCTAGTTAGATCCCTTGGTCAAAAGACTGAGTAAGCCCATAAGTCAATCGTCTATATTGGCATACTGGCTAATGACGAACAACGTATTCCTGTGGATAACTGGCGACGTTGAGACGACGGATAGAAGGGGTAGCATATGTGGTGGACTCAACCCTTTTCTTCGCGTCATTACTCTGAGGGGATCTGATGGCCCTACCAATTTTTCCTGGATATAATATTTGCTACATAAGTTCTTGCATAGACTCACACCATCTTGATTTCCATATTTGTTTCATTGGAACAAAACAGAACTGGGATCAATTTACGTGGAATCGGCCAGCTAAGTCGACGCAAGTTTCGTTGATCTCTAGTTGACTCAGAGACCCACATTAGGATTGGACGAAAGCCTTGTGGAACAAGACTCAAAGTAGTTTTCAGCGACAGTCATTCTGCAGATGTCTATGCTCTGCGTTGGACTGCATCAAACAGCCGTTATCAGTGAATTTATGCGAACATGTCTTTGTTGAAGTTTACCGTCCGTCTTTTATCAGTTTTTAGCATAAAAATTCATCCATTTGCAGTCATATCTATCTTAAAATTCGGACCTTCTAAAAAGTGGCTGAGTACTTTCTAGTCTGCTTTTTGTTGGACTCGCTCACGATGCTCTTCAAAAATCCACTGACTGTTCACAAATAAGCACAGTTTTGTTGCTTATGGGCTAATGATCCACGACCTGAAGACAGGAAACATGGTCATAATCAAATTATCTCATCTCCGTTCGAACTCATATTTCAATGAAGCAATCTTGTTTAAAAAGAAGCTGTTCGCCAAGAAGCAGCACAGGCAAATAACCAATTTACTTTTGACAAACAACTGCTGCTAATTCAATGGGTGAGTTGAGATCAAACAGATAAGTACAAACAACGCATTGCCTGGTGAAAGGTAGTCAAATCTACTTAAAGTTTGGAAGGACAAACTGTGAAACATTTAATACGGTTGAAGGTGATCAGTGAGTATACTCTCCCTAGAACCTTGGGCAGTTTTTCAAAATATCAAACTTTCTAAATGATTTCGAAAAGTCGTGCAGATCGAAGTTCAGGTTATTGGTTTTCATGCGGTCCTGATCGCTGAGCTTGGCAATTACATCATAAACGTTTCACTATCAGTCGAAGTGACCGCACAAACGACGATGAAACGTTTGCGATGTAAAACACAAACCTCAGTCATCAGAACCCCGTGAAAAGCAAACTTCCTTTTGTAACCTACATGAATGATACACCATAGCTACAATTTTACTGTCGAGAGTTACTTGATAGGACCAACGCACCTTTGTAGGCTGTTGCTCCGCTTCGCTTTCAGATTCTTCTTCTAAAGTAAAAAGTAGTTATACAACAAAAAAGAGATCTATTAACCTGATGCTTCTGCTGCCTCCTCGTCCTCCTGATAATTTTCCGGGTGCTGCCAGGAAGAAGGGTCAGAATACAACGTTAATATGGTTTACTTCGCGAAAGTCTTTGATACTGTCCTCGAAGTCTCGGTTGTACTTTTTGACGCGCTGTTTCAACACGGTCAGTGCCCTAGCGGCCGCTTTGCTTAACTCTCGTTTCTTCTCCCACGACGTATTGACAAAATCTTCCAATTCTGCTATACACCGTACATAGAACGCCGGTGTACCATCCACCTCGTTCATCTTAACTGATTTACTATAAACCTTTATTAAATTCTCGAAATCTGAAAGATCGATTGAAAATAATGAGGGGTAGAATAGTACGCAATACCAATGAAGATGCTTGACATGTCTTTGATCTTTTTGTGATTATTTAGGTTTTTGATAATAGACTGCATTTCCTCAAATCTGAACAGTACAAATTATAACCATATTAAATCGGAATCGGATTTACACTTACCTTTTATCCCGAGCACTCTTAACAACACGCTTACCCTCCTCTTCATCATCGCTTTGATATCGAATAAAACGATTCTCTACACGCTGCACTGGTTCAGCATCGTAATCGCTTTCTGAGGAGCTGTACGCTCCGGCAAACATGCTCGAAGTCATATTGGTCAGAAAGCTAGGATGAAAAAAACAGCATTAGTCATTGTAAAGAACAGCTGTAATCGACCGTTTAAACAATTTTGTTTTTGGAGTCAAATCAACTCAAGCGGCCATGGTCGCTTAAACCAGGTGCCTGCCACCACAACAAAGGTCGGAGATTCGAATTCCACACTCGCTGGTCACCCTGGCAGTAAGCCGCCATCCGCTATCGCCCGGATCGTTATCACGCCTGACTTATGGAAGCCTCATGTGATTATATGGCACTGTGCTTTTCAGTCATGATAATCTACACCCTCTCCAGAGTAGTGAGGTCTAACAACTGAGTCACGCCCGTTGCACTGCACTCATGCATCAACATCATCGTTCAGCGACAAACAGCTGGACAAGCCCCACTGATCGCTGCTTTTTCCCCACGGTTGCACGTTTCTATAAAAACAGTGAATATGCAAGGGGAACAGGGAGTAGATATAGGCAGGCGGGAAGAGATAAGATGCGGCTATAGCTAACACACGGAACAGTCGAACTGCACAAACGCAAACTTTCAGTTACTCTCATTCGATAGAAAACGATAACACGATCGCCACTGTTTGCGGTTCACTGCTATAGCTTTCAGTGTCTCCGGCCAGCTAGTTGACGAGTCTTTCGGACACTCAACCACGAAGACGTGAGACACCTACACTCTACATTTTCTTATTCTACGTTGCCACGTCATCTTTTGGCCTTCACATGGCTTCTTCCATAACTTCGGAGGAACACAAAAGAGGGCACGATATGGTAGACGAATGTCCGCCATACGCAACACATGACCCAACCACCATAGTCTACTAAGTTCCATACGATGAAACAAGATGTTCTCAGGAGTGGCACCCAATACCAGATTCCTAACCTCTACATTACTCACGCGGTCACTACAGTCGATGGTCGAAAACATCCAACCGACGAACATCGCCCACGCGCATACTCCACGTCTCGCAACCGTACAACAGAACTGAACGCACTGCAGCACAGTACACACGACCTTTCAACTTCAGTGAAATATCAGGACGACGCCACAAATGCTTCAGTCCAGCGTAAGCTACTCGAGCCTTCGATATACGCGTATTTACCTCCACTCCCGAGCTACCATCGTTCGACACGCAGCTATCAAGGTAGGCGAAACGGTCCACAGTCGTTATTTCCTCTCCATCCAATATCAAGTTAGGCGCTGCTGTGGTCCAGTCCTGTAACAGCACTTCGCCCTTTGAAGGTACAAAGCACATGCCAAACCGAGCAACCCATCTCGACAGTCTATGCAGTGCCCGTTGCGCATGGTCCGCAGACTCGAGCAGGTACACAACGTCGTCTGCGTAATCTAGGTTACATAACTTTCCTGCATTTCCCAGTTCGACTCATACATCCTGGAGGCCTCCTAAAGCATCTTCCAACATCTCGTTCATGACGAAGTTGAACAGGAATGGGAACAAGGGATACCCTTTTCGAACGCCACCAGTCGTTTCGAATGAACTTGATACGTCACCGTATACCCTCACAGGACCATGGGGATGCAAGTATAATGCTCGCAACACGTTCACGAACTTCGCTGGCATACTCTCCGGGTGGAGAGCACTGCATTGTGCTTTCCGATCCACTCAGTAGAATGCACCTTTCAAGTCAAGAAAGACTACGACCGCGGGCGGCGGTCTGCGTGGCGCGTATAGAGCAACTGGCGAAGAACGAATATTTCGTCGATGCAACCTCGACCTGGTCGAAATCCGGCCTGCTGTTCGCGGATATTACTCTCGCGAATCGGTGTCAGACGGTGCAGCAGTATCGAAGCTAACACCTTAGTAACTATCGGAAATAAACTAATCCCATGATGATTGCTGCAGTCACTCCGTGTGCTCTTCTTGAAGATGGGTGCAATCAGCGACTCATCCCACGATAACGGAATACGCTCCTCGTTCCAAATATCACGAAACAAGGAGCTAAGGGATTTCATCAGAGTTTATCCACCCCATTTGAAAAGAACTGGGAGAAGGTCATCGGGACTGGCTGCTTTTCCCCACTTCAGAAGTCGAATATTTGACTCAACCTCCACTTCCGTCGGGGGATCAGGTGACACCTCCCGAGGATTCACAGCTCCAGACGTTGGCCTAAACACGTTAGCGTGTGGCCAGCTAAACTGATCCTTGAAATCCTCTGCCCAACGGTCCAGGTTTGCTGTCTATCATGGATGAGCTCTCCATTCCTATCGCACACGACTTTACTAACCGAAGTTCGCCGCCCGCCACTGCCGCGTATAAGCTTAAACAGTCTCTGACTGTTACCTGAAGCGGCCGCTACTTTCATCTCTTCGGCTACCTTAACCCACCAGTTTTCGCGGCCATCTTCAAGGCGTATGGTCAACTGACGCTGCGGCTGTTGACGCATCCTATTCACTTCCTTGCAGTTAGGCAGCTGTCGTTTTTGCTCTATTAGACCCAGCGACCTTTGCGAGATCCATTGTCTTTGCTGAACGTTAGATCTAGGATCACAGGCGAAATCTGCTGCCCAATTCATAGCCTGGTTAATTTGATCCCACTGCTCGTTTACATTGCTGCTCGTCGCAGTTCTTAGTTTGTCGGATTGTTTCTGCTCATAGCTGTTAAGAACAGCCAGTCGGGTTTGTGGTTTGCGTGAATGGCCATTCAGCTGCAGTAAAATCGCAATAAAACCAACGCATGGTCCGACTCATCTGCTACCACTAAAATGTCACAGCCTTTGCTCTTCCGACCAAGGGTGACGCGTTCTTCCTAAAATTCGTCTTTCTCCATGTCAGTGCTGCAGCCTGTTGGAGCGTATGCCGAAATAACAAATAAAATACGCTTAACACTACTATCCTTCCGGACGCCGACTGATCTCTGCAGTCTGATGGCGCACAAGCGACTGTTGACTGGGATCCAGTCTGAAAGGGCTGCTTCAGCCTTCTCACTTAAGACTATTCCTACACAGCGTTGACCCACAGCTTGAGCTGCTTCGTCTCCTGAAGTGTGAGGGAAATATCTTGACGAGACGTTTGGCGCAGTTAGTTGAATTATTCTACTAGAATCCAGAATTGTATTTCACTCCCGCAGAAGACATCAGAGCCAAACACGTCTGTTGGCCAGCCCGCATTAAAGCGCCCACTTTGAAAGAAACTGAGATTCCGATATTGACGAGAATTGAGAAAATGTGAGCTAACAGACTGAAAACCTCCTACTACACTATTTGACAATGAACCGTTGGGAGTATCGGGCGTGTTGTCAATGGAGATACTATGGGTAGGCAGAAGAGGCAAACAGATTGGGNCAGAAGAGACAGGTTGAATAAAAGAGAGGGAACTGTGAGCAGCAGCATACTTATCACTACCCACCCCACCTACGCTCGATGAAATGGGCAGCGCGGTCCTGATTATCCTGCCTGACGACCGATGTAGTGTGGAGTTATTTGAAGGCGTGCAACTCTCCTGGGGATTGATGGACGGGTACTGCTAGGGAGTTCAGCCGATAAGCGAAAGAAAGACTAAGGTTCCCAACCAAAGCCTTTGGTTCTGACAAGAACCTGACCGCAAGGCAGCGTGGCATAGCTGAGTGGGAGCCCATCTACTTAGATCAATTACTCCTCCACTCGTTTTTCCGACTGAGCAGCCAACTCAGATTAACCCCCGACCGGGAGGATCAGGAGATTACTTCGTCAGGTCTCTACCCATTGACCTTCCAGGCATGATTGGATCTTCGGCTTGAGATAAGCCAACCTGTATAGCTCGTTGGGTCATGGAGGTATGCAAGCCATCACACGACGTCAAGATGCAGTCTCGTTGTGACGTTGTAACTACATTCGTGTGGTTGCCGTCGGGAATCTGTAATCATCTTTCGCAACGGGAGAAATTCAGCTTGTATTTCTTGCAGTTCGTCCGTCACGGAGATCGGCAATGCTTAACTCATGCATAAAGCATGCAGAAAAAGCCAAGTAACATTACCTATCCAAATCCAATGTTGAGGCAGTAGATGACCCTGGTTCAACATGACTGATCTATTGAGATCCTATGTGATCCACTACTTTAAGTCCCAGGATTATGGTTGCCGGTCTTCGCTTTCTCACATAAACTATGACAATACATAATTGTTGTACACCATTTTACACTTTGTTAATTCTGCATTTCAATGGGCAGTGCCCCTCATACTCAATTTCAGCTCATGTGTCGTTTATTTGTCGAATAAAACCTGATACCTAAGCATTCAATCTTCTTGCTTCAACTTGAGGACACTTCGAACGAACTCTAAGTCACAACACAAGTAATGATCAATGAATCGCATACTGCGTCCGGAGCGGTTTGACGCCGACCCCACTGCATATAACACCTACAAAGAAGGATTTAGTGGTATCAAACATTGTCCAGTTTTCTGATTTCCATTGACAACCTGCAACCCAAAAAATCGGATACTATTCAATTGTATCCTTCCGTTAATGACTACACAGTTGATTGCACTAACTTTCAGTGCGCCGTCAAGACCCTCAAAGCTACATATGCGGAGCCAAACAACGAAATTTGCTCTGGACACATCCTAGTCACTTGCAAACAACGATCAGGCCAAATTCTGAATGAACTTTTGCAAAAGCTGAAGTTTCTAGCCAGAGACTGCAACTTCAAGACTGTCTTGGCCGGAACACATGGACTACGTCATCCGGAATGCCTTTATATTTGGTCTACATTTATCCAACATTTACCAGCGACTGCTCGAGAACGATACACTCAGCGTCCAGGCTGTTTTTGATCACACTTGATGATTAGGCTTGGCGTTCGAAATTCCTCCGTCGTATTAGGTGATCCCTCTTCTGAACGCTTGCGTAAAAAATTCCGACCGAAGACTTAACTAGCAACTCTACTGAAAAACAAGGACAATAAACAGCTGCGACCTCAAATTACAAGTATTATTTGTGTTTGGTGGCCACTCTCGACTCGAATGTCCGGTACAAGATTCTATATTTAAAAAAACTGGTGAGAAAGCTCATTTTCGAAACATCCACCGCTCAAAATCTCTATCAAAAACGTCCTGCAACCGAGGAGCTTCACTTATCTTCCATTACAATAGCATCAACTGCAGTGTCTGGTCAAAGACCCACTAATGTATTCGCCAATAACGTCTTGTATTGACACCGGAAGCTTAGAAAGTTGTGGCGCAACTTTTGTTGCCGAGAATTCTTGAAACCAACTAAGAATAGCTAACACTTATCTGACCAGCCACACCCCGGTCATTTCTCCGTCAGCCTGCAGTACACGAAACAATACTATCCTTGAGTCAAACTCGAAGTCCTTTTGAATCTCTTCTTGGGCTATGACTTTATCAAACCCCACGAGGCTGTTTAAATTCTCTTTTGAGGTAACAAACACATTCCGGTAGCCAACGGCCTGACAGCTGCTTATATACGCGCTCCTTCACTATTCAGTGACTCTGCTGTTAAATTCAGACTGATTGCAACTAAAGTTCAAAATCTTCGGGTAAAGACCATCAAACCATCCAATTTTTCTTGGCGGGTCCAGGTCTTAATTACAGCGAATGAACATCAAAAATAGATGGCCACTGATTATAGTCAAGCCACCAATCGAACTCTTGCAAGTAGTCAAAAATTACAGCCTGACATTCAGCGTAATGGACGTCAGTCAAATACGTCTCTTGAGATACAAAACTCCCATAAGACCAGATCCGAGCCACCTTCAGCTTTTGCAAACTCTGTTGCCGCTCACAAAGTTGAAATCTCAGCGGCATGTAGTAGGGTTATTTTCATATTAGTCGAAATAGGTATCGCAGTTTTCCGACAAGATACATCAGTTGTCAATAACAATGAGTTTTGCCTCTTCGACTAAGGTTTACAATTCTTTTGAACAACTGAAGAGGGAAGTCGAGGATTCCTTGGTGGTTACAGTCAAAAATACTCACCTTTCTTTGTCAGAATGGGCGCTTCAGAGGTTGCTACTGTAAGCACTCTAGCTCAGAATGGATGCCCGGTAGCGTTTTTTTCCACGACTCTCACAAGCCAAAAACGACACCACGCAGTGGAAAAAGTTTATATCATCGTAGAAGCCATTAGGAAATGGAAACACTATCTGCTGCGACCTCATTTACACTCCTGGTGGATCAAAAATCCGTTTCATTGATATTCGACGTATCACATCAAAACAAGATCAAGAACGACAAGACCCAACGTCAGAGAAGCGAACTTTCAAGCTTCAGTTTCGACTTAGTATGGATAAGAAGAGAATATGGCAGCCTAAGCTTTAGCTCGTTTGAGTTGCGTTGCGTCAATTACAACCCCCAAAACAAACGAACTTCCTTGTTCAGTTATCTTGATGACACCAGAAGGCTCCATTTCGTCCGTTCAAGGAATCTGCCGATCTCCAAAGATGAAATCAAAAGAACGCCGTCTAGCTGTCGGATGTGCATGGAATTGAAAACCCAATTTTTTCAAGTCACCATTGGACCGAGTAATCAATATCACAAAACCCTTTGAGACAGCATGGATTTCAAAGGCTCACCCTACTCAGCTTCACACAACCAATATTTCACAACTGTTGACGAGTACTCCTGTTTTTTCTTTTGCACTGGCCTGTTCGAATGCATCCACATTTGTCACTATTAACTGTCTCTGCCAACCGTTTTCATTATTCAGCATGCCATTCAAGTCTTTCCTTAGGCCAGACGAAATAACTTCACGACAAAAGCACGGGGATAGGCAGAACTACACCATACAATCTCCAAGGGAATGGAAAAGTGGCTAGGCTAAACGATTCCCTATGGATACCAATAAATTTGGCCCCCAAATCCAAAAACGCGGAAGTTTCTCAGTGGGAAAAAGCTCCCGCGCTTCACTGCATCCGGTCCCTATTGTGCAATCAGCAAACATCACACCACAAGAGGGCTTCTTTTCATACTTCCAAAAAATTGATTTCCAGTTTACCATTACCGAGTTTGCCGTCAACTTTTTGATCGGTATTCATGCTCAGAAACGTCAGCACATCTAAGTACGATCCATTTGACAATACTGGCGGAGTTGGTCCAGTATAATTCCACATGCGGTCGCGACTGACTGTCAGATAAACGGGGGGGCCGGTGAAGATGCTCGGCGACTTTATGTGTTCGAACACCGACGTCTCCGAAGGATTGTACCAGTGTGGCGGAAACATCAGGTGAGCAGTGACGAAGTGCGTTGTCGTGTGTTGGGCGCAGACAGTCGTCCTCAAAATGAGATGACTGCTCTACATCGTCTTCGGTCGCTTGGACAAGAATTGCCTTTGTCAACCGTTTCCCGCTCATTTTGCATGTGCTGAACATGGCTGCAGGAGACGATATGGCGTTCAAGAAATGCCTTCGCGAAGAGGCATGAAGAAGTTGGCTTCGGCTTTAATCTCGGTAGGCATTTCCCGTGTTTACGGTTGGGGTTCAAGAGATGAGAATTGTTGTCCACTGGAGATGCTAAGAGATATGAATCGGAAAAAAGCTGTCCGAAGGAATCCTCCCTATAAACCGAACACGAAAAACAACGAAAAAATTACAAAACGTGTACGGTAAAACAACAGAAGGAATTGGTTTGCCACAACGGGACTGCATCTTGACGTCGTGTGATGGCTTGCATACCTCCATGACCCAACGAGCTATACAGGTTGGCTTATCTCAAGCCGAAGATCCAATCATGCCTGGAAGGTCAATGGGTAGAGACCTGACGAAGTAATCTCCTGATCCTCCCGGTCGGGGGTTAATCTGAGTTGGCTGCTCAGTCGGAAAAACGAGTGGAGGAGTAATTGATCTAAGTAGATGGGCTCCCACTCAGCTATGCCACGCTGCCTTGCGGTCAGGTTCTTGTCAGAACCAAAGGCTTTGGTTGGGAACCTTAGTCTTTCTTTCGCTTATCGGCTGAACTCCCTAGCACCACCCGTCTGTCAAGCCCCATGAGGGCTCTTCCTAAAAACTCTTCTGACCTTATTTGCTACGTTGGTCCATTGCTTGGAGGGTTCAAATTTCCTCAGCTTAGTTACCCAAGTTCTTTTTATGGGAAACCAAATTTTTTTCATTCTATTTCTTCCATCTTCTTCTAGTAGTCGGTCTGGTACTTGGCCAGGTTCAGTGGGTGTTCTCCCCCAGGTCTACAACTTCTGCATACATATAAACGAAAATGTATTATGGGTTAGGCATGTTCTTCGTTAGATTATCGATGAATATGGGAAAAGTAAATGGTCCTGTACTGATCCCTGGGAGAAGCTTAATTGGCCTGCCACCACAATGAGCTTTCCGCTTGTTCTTGCAGGTAGACCCAGGTAGGTTGATACCGGTCCTCCATCTGAAATAGAGGGGATCAAGGCGGTTTAGCATAAATTAAACTAACAGTGCTAGAAGCTCCTCGGGTTAGGTTCTAACCAATCTGGTTGCAGCGCTTTTGTCAATACAACTTTCGACTAAACTACATGAAACGCTGATTCCGATAATTTCGGAGAAACTAGTGGTTAATTAAAATGGGTCAAGGAACACAAAAGTAATATTTTCCCGGATAAAATGACACCAAATTCTCGGCCAGTTTGGGGCAGCCAAAATAAAATGGGATCAAAACCGGTAGGTTGAAGCAAAAAATGCAGTGGAAACCCGTTAGAAAATTAAAATGCGATCTAAGTAGAAAAACGCTTTCGTCGCCAAAACAGCGAAGCGTATTCCACCACGTTAACGATAGCCAATCCTAGACCGCCGGAATGAGTCGGCCAGAAATATCGTGGGCGAGGTTGAAATAAGCGCCGCGGAACAGCAAGGCCAGTCCAGTACAGCTAAGTATGAACAGAACAGAAGTGCCCTCAACGGTCAAATGAACCTTCATATCGGTGTGTTGTCAGCGAGTTGTTTTGGCTTCCAACGCTGTGATAGACTAGTTCTTCGTCGTTTTATGAATGGCAGGGTTCTTTGAGCCGTGTCAGTTCCACACATGTGCATGCAGTTCGGGGTCTATAAACCCTTCGCCCCTGGATCTGTCAGCCCTTCTTTGAGTCCGCATCGGAGTAAAACGATCTGAAACGACAGAAACTAGAGACGGGACTCATCCAAATTGTGCCATTGTGTAGGTTCAAAATAATGACAGTGCCAAACTGGACAGGCAAGTGAACGCTAATTATGAGCGAGTGTAATTATTTCAAACCGGTTTGGCCTCAATTTAGAGGGTTAATCCATTAATCCAAGATCGATGTCCAGTTTTTTCTGAAAAATGGATTTGCTGGGTGATACAACCATTTCTAGGGGGCGGAATCCACACGGATACCATTTATGAGTAAAGAAACTGGTTGTAAAGGGTGACGAGTCCCCGATTTGAAATACTTTCTAGAGTGGCAAAATAGAAGTCAAAATACTTCTGTGGTTGGCCTGACGTGAAGAAGTGGTACACCAATTAAAAAACATCCCAGGTGCGTCTCCAGTCAAAGAGGTAAGGGTGGCTGGGATCCGAACGAATTTGCGGGGTAGAAATCACCCCTTTGGGTGCTTTCCTCTCTCCAACGAGGTTGGTGCGCAATGCTCGGCTCCTGTAATCCAGGAGGGAGCTGACTAAATGTTCCGAGCGTCATGAGCACCTTTTCACGCAGTATGCGCGTGGAAGCACTGTGGACCAGGTCTAGAACGCGGAAATCCGTCTGGTTGGCGGGCCGGTGTCGGTGGGAGAAAAATGCTGTTGTTCAGCTAGGAACGAAACACTTCGTGTTGATCGACGCTGGTCAAGCTAGCAGTCCTACTGCTGGAAAATTTGTATTGACCCGCTTCCCTTAAGTCCAGATCTTCTCTGCCTAGGGGCAACATATGCAAATATATAAGAAATAAAGAAACGAGTCGCCCAGACCGAATTCATGTCCTTACACACGGGTATAATGTACTGTAGCTTTCATCTAAGGCTCACTCGAAAGCTTTCATTGGCGTTCGTCGTACTACACTTTCGACATAATCTGGTTTCGCAAAAAGCTTGGATGTTACATCTAGCCCGAAATGACTACTTTGCTGCTCCAGGTTATACCCAATTGTGCTTAAATCACAGAAAGAACCCATTCATCTTCTGAATAACTGATGTTTTGATTTCGATTGCGCATGCAAGCTAAGATCACACATCCCGGCTGTTCTTTGCTCTCCTTCTAAGCTGAAATATAGCATTAGGCGAGAGAAACTGGGCAAGGGGTTGCCTCTACTCAAAGGAAGTACCGTCAATTTGGGTAGGGCATCATCACTCCGATAATGGCATTAGCCCTTAGGGGGATGAGGGGGGACTAGAATGATTTTTCGCGAAAGGCCCCCGAAAGAGGAGAGTCGCTTGAAGATGAGAATGTCTTTCAGCGGAGATGACGCAATAAGTTTGGACATCAAGAATTGCTTAGCTGATCTGCTTTACTTCCAAGGGATATAAAGCACGGGCATGCTTTGGAGGCGGGCAAGGAGAATGAGAAATGCCTTGCACTGTTTTGCAGAAGTTTTGTACTCAGTCTAGGGTCTGCAGTGCATTACTGAGTTAGGGAACTGAAGCAACTGGCAGGTGTACACGGCACGCAGATTCGAAGGTTTTCTCTCGAGATCCTTGGGGAGGAAAGTTGGATCATGTTTGAGGCCCGAAGCGCAGTTTTGGCGGCGATTGGCCAGAACTCCAGCACGCTCTGTTGATCTAACCTAGGTGGGACAGTAATTCATTCTGTGAGGGACGAATGCCCCAGTGCAATATCTGATGACATGCTGGCACATTTGTCATTGTTTCTAGTCAACTTACCAGCGCTTGGGCCTGTATTTCGCCTGTTGGAGGTTATACCTGTTTGCGTCTTATATGATCATGTCTCCCTCATACGTAGCAATGAGTAACGGAAGGGAGGGTGCTGGGGTGACGATATAAACCATAAATACTAGAAGGCCAAGAGCAGATCTCTGAGTGAGGCTACAGGTGGTTGATTGAGTTTCAGAGGCGGCGTTACCCACCTGGACGGCGAAACCGCGATCAGCGAGGAAGCCGCACGGTAATTTGTGTATGTGGTCTGAGATCCCATCTTCCCGTACCTCATAAAAAAGTGAAATTTGGCGAATCCTGTTGAAGGCCCTCGAAAATTTTATGAACAAGTTATATGAAATCTCTGTCACCACCGGCCATGGTTAGACTATTCATGACAGTCAGCATGCCAACGGTGCAAGACTTGCCTAGGATAAAATCGCACTGAGACAAAAGAGGAATCTTATTTCGTTGTGGATGGCAGAGAATGGATTGACGGATCAATTGTCTGAAGATGTCGATAGGGACACCGGTAAGGTCATTTAATTTATGAATGATTGCTAGGTGCCCACTGCCGATTTGTTGGTGAGTACGATTAAGTGCCGTTATCGACTCAGGTCTGAAAGGAATTGAATCAAACGGGTGAAATCATAGTGCTTCCTTTTGGAATGGGAGGTGAAGCTGGTAATGTCCCAGTGAGCAGTGTCGGTCTTGGCAGCGAAGGATTTTTAAGACTGCTCCGGCTGATTGGTAACTGGCACGGAGGGAAGATAAGTAAGAATCGGATGAAAGGCGATGTGTGATGGGGCCGGAGTAGATCAGAAAATGGGGCCGAACAGTCCCGTCGGTGGGTCTCTTACAGCCTAGAACCCAGGGGCCAAATTCTTAGGCCGCCTCATCCACCGAAAATGGTAAGCTTCATCTATCACAGCCAGCGGGAAGTCTACTGCGCTGCTGTGATGTAAGCCCCTATCAGGTTTTTGCAGTGGTTTTAAATGAAAAAGAGCCCTCGTTTTTCTTATAAAAGATCCGCTAGCTTGTACCCAGTGGACGGTAGATCTCACCTAACATCCGCTTATTGGTCATGGAGGGCGATGTTTTCCTCCACTTGGCAGTCGTACCACTGAGACAGAGTTACCCTGAGTGGTAGAAATGAGGTTCGCATGCAAAGCACCCACTACCCTATTTGGGCTCTGGATTCCTAAATTCGGTGCGGAATCAGAAGGTGCTGAGGGCTTTAAAGTTTGTCCTTTAGGAGGAAGACCGGTTATAGACAACTGGTGTTTGAGTGCATGATCAATTTTGTCAGTGGTGGTAAGTGATGAGTTGCACTAACCTGATGCATATAGTTTGTAATGAATATATTTAACTGAGATGGATTTTGACCTTCCGGAACACTGATAAACTCTTCAATATTTTGGGTCCTTGCGCTCCCGGCGGACAGCTACAAGAAGAACTTTCTGAATTCTAGCTCAGGGCAATCAGCTCTGGGCCTTTCACTGCTTTGCGAGTGTAAGCCACTGGTGATTAAAAGATGGGTGCAACTTCCCCGGTGAAGTAGTGCGTGGAATCTATCAATGGTAGGATGCCTTGTGCGCTGCAGACGGGGGGGTTGTTTTTTACGCAGAAAGTTAGTGTTCTGGCTAGAGAAGGGAAACGCGGAAACAACACCGTCAACTTTTTCAAAAGGAAGGAAGCTGTCATAGTATAACAACTCGAAATCCACCTAGGCCTTAACCATTTATTGAAAAACCTCTAATGGTTCCTCCAGAATCAAAACCTAAGAAGTGAACCTAGGTTATCTGGGCGCAATTCGCGCTAGCTATCGGCGTCCGATAATTTGTCGAGGACGTAAAAGTTGTTGCAATGAACCAATTGAGCACATGCTCAAATGATGCCATAGGATTGTTGGGGACCCTCGGTTTAAAAGCCGATGGAAGTAATACTTGGGCTCTGATGTGAGATCTCTGACGTGGTGGAATGCTGAAGGCCCCTGTTATGGCAGGGGCGCTTTCTGGCGCTAGGTGGAAACTTTCACCCGCCTTGGTTCAGGACTTGAATGGGTCGATCTACCTCTGCAAGTTTCTGAAGGCAATGAGCTCCAGTTTTGCTGGGCCCGGACGACCCTGTTACCACTGCGTTGCTGAATTACACATGGTATTTTTCAAGCTGTTTGGCGCCAATACGGAAGCTTTCACGATCGCATGGGTTCCCTGATCCTGGTCTCTACAAGATATTTTGCACCCAAAGCTCACGATAAGTTGGTGCCTTCGGAGCCCGCAGTGATCTTATTATTGGGGCGCTGTTTTGTCTGTTTAACCTGTTTACTTTGTCTGTCCGCTGGGGCGGGGAAAGACGCTCCAATAAATTCGCATTAACGGAGTTTCAAGTGCGTCTATACCACGGAGCTTTGCATCATAAACCCCACTGACTTGTCGTCAGGAAAGTGCGGTTTCCGTCTTACGTCAGATGTTAAAGGGTTTGTCCGTGGAGACCCTTATGAGCCCCCTACTTTTCTTTTTCATTCGCTGCCCCTCAAGGTTCATATCGTGGTGTTGCCTGCGGATTCCATATTTATTAGACGCTCTAAATTTTGGTAAACTTACTGGAACGTAGTTAGATGCAGTGACCGTTGGCAGAGTTTGAGAAATTTAGGCGGTTGAAAGCCTGTATGAAAGCTTTCTTGTGGGCATCATTTTTTGCGAAGCGTCTGCACAGGTTGAATTTTATGGCGAATTTTGCACCTCTGTTGACGACATTTCGTGCTTTCAGAATTTCTTGTAGTTGCAGCCAAGGGCTATTTCAAAGTCAGCGTCTTGAAACCGCAAATGTCAGTGTTGTCTTTAGCCAGAAGGGATCTGTTCGTTGTTCAGAAACTGCATTTTTGCGAATATTTAGGGACGTTACGCTCTCCATAGTCGTTCTCTCCAATCCTTATCACAAGGTGGCTGATCAGCACATGTCATTTCCCGATCATAAGGAAGACATCGTTCTAGCTAGTGCAACTGTCTTTAATTGTTAACTGCATTTGCGACTGGGGCATTTTCCTCCTAACTCTGATTTCTACCGAAGGAGAAGGCCCTGGTCCAACACTGCTTTGTCCCATCCTTGAAAAGACCCCGCAGCCCTTTCAGCGGACCAGAGAAGGTAAAGTCATTCTGTGTCCTACGACAACGTTGGCTCTTGGACTAAACAATTGCCTAGTACTCAGATTCCACAGCCATTGTTTGCGATAGTATAATGCAGTGTGCATAGGATCGGGATCAACAGCTGATGACTATCTTCTATGCCGCCCTGTTCTGTTACAAAGGTTAAAATCCCAACTTCCACTCTTCTCTCCGCTTTAGCCAAACTGAGGAACAGATGCTTTTGTTTCATTTACCCACAGTTTGCCTTTTTTTAACAGCATAGCTTGGCATTGGCTGCCACCTCTACGCAAGTTATTTTAACCTTTGTCTCCGGCCAATTAGTCCCAAAACTCGAGGCATTTTGTCAGGCCCCGAACGCTTCCCTGGGCCGACCGTTTTATTTCGGACAAACGGGTCTCGAGTGCTCGGAAATTGGCCGCCTTTTTCGCTGTTGAGAACCCCGCCGCTGTCTCTGGGACTTCGTAAGCCCTTTTGCGGTGTATGGCGACCACAAGCGTCCGTTTAGGACTTCGTCGCTGAGTTTGCATCCGTTCACTGATTTAACCTGGGGTCGCGCTGTGCAAAGCGGTCTTTGGCCGACCTTGCCCACTCCATCTACTTGTCTTCAATCTAGAATTAGAGCTGAGCTGCATCAGATCTTGTAGGTCTTTATTTGGTTACTTACGATCTATTCCTACAGACAACAATAGATCCCGTTTCTTCTTAATCTCCCCTTTGATAATGGATTTCGATCTTTCCGCCAGGAGCCAAAATCTGTGACGATGACCGGCGGACGTTACATATTTCGCCCGTAGACCCAGTGCTGCCGAATCACTACCATCCAAATTCCTGGGGCAGTGCGCTTTTAATAGTTAATTGCTTCGGTATTTTTGCTATGGCGATAAGACTCGCCAAGCGGCAGCTCACTGTTGTTTTCTTCTGGCTTCCAGCGCCCATGTAAGCATCAGGCATTCCACGGATAACCAGGATTAAGCTTCTACTCACAGCAATAGTGTGATATGTTTATTATTGCATTGTACTCGGCTTATCTGATGCAGCTTTTGTTCAGCATTCTTCGGCCTTGTGTTTAATTTCAAAACATGCTGTCCGGGTCGGCCACGTCGTCCCTCAGTGGACCTCCTGCGCTTAAATGAGACTTCTATCATTCTTGGGTTTTTAGCCTTTGGCTCCTTTTTTATTTTCACCCTTTTCTCTCCCCAGACAGCATGGCCGCTGCAAAAGGCTCACGGTTATTCTCGAGGAAACGAAGGTTGAAGAGTTGATTCAGTTGACTTGGCCGATACTCCAGATGACTTATGTCGTCGTGAGACAAGGAAACGTACAGCTGCCTGAAACATTTACCATCAGCTTACTGAGGAACACTTGTGAATCCACTGGCAACCATCCGCATGCCGACCCAAGAAAATCTTTCAGGGACTTAATTTTTTGTGGCCAGCCTGTTTGGGTGAATTAAATCATAAAGGAAGCTTAATATTATTCGAATATGCGATAAGGGGATAATGGGATACAGGTTAGGCAGGGTCGTTTGAAAAATTAGGGAGCCACATAGCGTGGCTAAGTTAAACTCCATAGGTGAGTGAATTTCTCTAAGAATACTCCCTAAATCTAAGTCAGAACGTTGTGCTGCAGCCAACGCCTCGAGAACTAGGACTTTTGTTTGATTAGAAATAGTAACGACAAGAGGCAAAACATCCCCTGCACTGGCAGAATGCCACTGGAAAACTGTATACTAAAATTTGAGTGTCGTAGCCAACTTGGCTAGTGTCTGCCTGACCGTTCGTGAAAACAGTAAGTGACGGACTTATTATCCTTAAGGACATTGGTCTGCCGTCATTCTAGATAACTTTGAAAGTTTTTCCCGAGCTAACGATCGTCGGCATGTCGCCACCCAGTGTTATACATTGTGTTTCTGCTGGACGATTATGAGCATTCCAGGGATTTCTCTCACTTTATGGTGCCACCCTACAGTGTTTTCCCATCAGCTCAGGAATGACTATACTATAAGGTCCATCGAAGCTGCCTCCCTGCTCTTAACTCAGTCCAAAATTGGGGCACATTGTTCCTCCTAGTGGACCTCACAGTGACCACCGAACACTTATATGCACAAATGAATCTAATCCCTATGACCCAGAGCACTACCGAAGGCCATAAATAGTCTGAAAAGTCTTTGTGCTGCAAACCGGGAGTTAAAAATAGCGGGGTATCCATCAGTCTCACAGGTGAACTGCCTCTGCCACGATGAATCATCTTCTGAGACCTGTTAAATAAAAAGACAGTGTGAATGGGGTTGCCGCCAGCAAGATTGGGGCCCTGTCGAAAATTGGGAAGGATAAGCCCCCCCCAAATAACAATATTCTTATGACATGTCCCACATACATGGATACAACCAAATAGTCATAAACTATGGACTGGGGCGTTCTCTGAATATTTTGACTATTGAACCCTCCATTAACCCAGTGTTTTCTGGACTATCCATGTATATATTCTTATATTGGACGACAGCAGACGTTTCTATCAAGTGATGCCCTCATTCCACCTTGGAACCAACAATCTGCCCCAGCCATCAGTTTATTTGGAGGCAACGTTGTTCCTCCAATTTCGTCTAACATCCATTGTTGGCACATTTCATCTACAATGAGAGACTTGTGCGGTCGTCCTGATTCACAAACTTTTTCACGACAAAACCCGTTTAAACTAAAGGCCCACTGCCGGACCCTAATTATTTTGCTCTTCTTAGAAAGGATGCTCGCAAGAGAACTGCACCATATCTGCTAGACCACGTCCTTGTCACTGCTAATCAACGCGGTTCTCTTCAGGGAAAAGCATGCAACACTTGCATAAATGACTTCCAGAATGTAGAGGCGAAGGTTGCCAGCGAAGGCAAATCAGTGATTGCACCCTTCCTTGATGTGACTAAAGCCGTTGGCCTAGTTTTGCATTGTAGACAACTGACAAAAATTGAAAGTTTAGATAACGTGGATCCACTGTTTGCTGGATTATCCTCATAGATCAAGTACCGTAAAAAAATAGTCCGCATCAACGGAACCCTTCCAAAACCTTTCAAACAGCCAGGGGCGTCCTCCGAGCGGGTACACTTGGCCCCCAACTCCCTCAGTGAATATCGTTGATCATCAAACAAGACAGTGCTTCCTGTTTGCAGGTGATGTAAAAATTATTAGACGTTCATCTTTAACCTGTCCAGCTAACCACTGACAACATCGTACACTATCCGCTCTCTATTGACTCTTGTTATACAAACTAGTATATGAGCTTCTCAGCTGATAAAGGCAGTATACCTGATCATAAATGCCAAGCTTCCAAAGGATCTCAAAGGCCAATCAGCCGTTTATCTCCCTAGATCCCGAAGCTGGAGAATTTCGACTACGGCATTCCATAACACTGAAGTTCATTCGGGTTACGAAATCCAGAAGGTCAATGGGCTTAATATCTCAAACGCTAAATAAATTTGAAGGAAAGCCTTTATTATGCAAAAACACATAAGACCAGTTTTCGAATGCCGTATCGTCGTATGCTCTAACATGCGACAGCATGTTGGATACTGACAACGTTGGAGGAGCAGTCGGCGGTCTCCAACTAGGCTCATCTTCTGCGAGATTTATGAGGCGTTGTAAACCTTTGTATTTTGACCCGTTGTGACCCACTGTGTAAGAACAAATCTTTTCTCTCTAATTAATTTAATCGGCAGTTAAACATGCAATTCCTGCCCACAGTTGGCGGCCAGTCCCGAATATATGTTTTCAGAAGCAGCGAACGCGCAATCTCAGCCCCGATCACCAGGACTGCGAGAGCCACTAAGTTTTTCACTTCAAAGTCATTTTTGCGGAACAAGCTACCGAAACATACCAAGCACCTGTGTACTTAGCTTTCAAAATGAGATAAGAAGAGACAATATCATCCGAAAACCTATTTCAGTACTTCAACATTGAAAGGATTTATCCAGGTCATCTGAGCAAGCCCTTGGTCACTAGTAATGGCACCAGCGTCAAACAAGTAAAACGCCTTGATAATTTTCACAAATGATTCACTCGTTCTGTGTAATGTTGTCTCATGTCCACCCGAAATCATCCTCGGCTCGCAATTTAATTTCAACGAGCTGATTGTCTACAATCTCATTTCCATTTTCAATTATTTAGAATGCCTTCCTTCATCGACCCCCCGAGAACAATGGCGTTATCATAACAGTGCGGAGCGCAGTCAAGTTAACCGTTTTAGCCGGCACACATCGGGCGGCCAGTCCGGCTGCAGTGATGTGCGGGTGCAACAAGGTTTGCGGATTACACCTCCTGCGTTCACTCTCCAACGGTTTATGTAAGGCTGGGTGACCAGCATTTGGTCAGCCCCACGCACTAGCGTTGTTTTGGTAACAGCCCTCAAACCCCAGTGCTCCATGTGAACTCTTTGGTTCTAGTCTCCCTTTGCTCCCTCACAAAGTTCTCCTGACCCAAAATTTAGTGACGAATAGAACTCACGGGGGAATTTTTATTGGCATTTGATTTGTGTTTTCACGTTTCGTACACTGTCCATCAAAACGGCTGGAGACCTTTATTTTCCACGAAGCTTCATCCCGGCCTGCAAAATTTGGAAATAAACTGTGGTTTTCGAATAATACGTTTGACAAGAATCAACCAGACATCGCCGTATTTGAGCCACGTACCCATTCCTCTCCCAGCTCCATCTCCGACATTGGACCCAGCTGAAAACCGAGAATTCAGAATTAGCCACAAAACCTCGTAAACTAAGCATGCGACCACAAAGATTTTATGTCATGCCGCCGTCTCTAACTGCCTAAATGAACTGCGGTTCCAATATTGCAGACTATGCATTCCGCCAGGAATTGCCTTCAAATCATCTGCTCCATGTTATAGGGCTCCCTATTATACCGTACCCAATTTCGTGCCTATTTCTATCACTCTGGAATCTCAACAAATTAAGAGACCTAACAGTGGCGTTTCCAACCTACCTTGGTCTGCTGCATGCGCATGGCGACCCAAAACATGCACAACAAACGCAAAGCGTTGGGGTCCAGAAGTCAACATCGATCGCAAGTTCCCTGCGTGTAAATTCACTACCGATTGTGGCCTTAATGTTTATTTACCATCGTTCGCTATAGTATGTCTTCTATTTTTTCTGTATGACTATCATTGCACGTCATGATCGTGCGCATTTAATGCCTCGAAACTGTCCTGGGAATGAATTTTATCATTATTATATCCACGATCTAATGGAGAAGTCAGGAAGTGGCTGTGGATAACCCGAATTCCAAAAGTCGAGTAGAAATACAAGGACGGCCTGCCTTTGTGAATACTATAAGTCTTAAAGAAAAGTATTTTTTCGAATGCCAAGGACCCGCAGTGTGTGCGGTGGACGACGTTTTTTGAAGGATCTGAGGAGGGTGCAATGCTGAAGTGGCAGGTGCTACATTGGGGATAACGAATTGCTTAACTGTTTCGGTCACAATATCAGAGTGATCTTTTTTACTTCCGAAAAATTTGATTTATTAGTCATCAGTATTGGCATGGTAAATGCCAGTGCCTCTTTAGGAATTAGAGTGAGGTTATTCACAAGGAACCGTTTGGGAACAGTGACGTTTTTGGAGTTTTGGTGATGACTGCTAATTTTGGAGCTTAGATGCGGCAGCCGTGATTTATTAAAGGTTAAATCAAAAGTAAAAACATACGATGGTGAATATTAAGTTAAGGCGATAAGAACGGTGACGATGCAACCTATCTATTGGTAGGAGGTAAGACGGCGGGACTGTTTCTGCGAATAATGAATGTCCCAGTTGACGCTGAGCGGTTTGGGGTAGTAAGGTAACTGGAGTCAGTCAGTGAAGAGGGGTAGTAACGTTAAGGTTGTGGTTTGGATAACGATGTATTTTCAGCGGCCTAGCCCAAAGGGCGACAACTGAAGGACTCTCCGTTTGCTGAAACTTTGCTAAATGTTTCGGAGTTACTAGACAAACATTTTGAACTGCTTGAAATTTAACATCAATTATATTGGTTCTGCTGCGAGAATAAACGGTGGAGAAAAATTGGTATTGAAGGGATATTGACATTGGATGAGTCAAAGATAAGCTGAAGCACTTAACTAATAATTTTATCTTCTTACAAAACCAGAGCACAAATGGCGCAACGTTTGTCGGTCGGGACTCATTCAATACAATAAAACAGGAGATATCATCGAAATGTGAACAAAAGCGTGGTCTGCAAAATTGAGCAGACGTCGAAGTATTTAACGAATTACGCAATTTTATGTGAAATTCTCTGCGTATTGAGACCCCAGATTGTTCAGACTGCCAAGAGGAAGTCTTTCCCCGAGGCGGTAATTGTGCAGGCCGCTGAGATCATAAACCGTCGGGGAGCCAAATTTCCTTAATTAAGGCCAACCTCCCCTGGCTTTGCCGCCACTATTGAAGCGTCCAATTTAGGGTAGTTGGAGATATTCTCAGAGGAGCGAGACTTATATAACGGGTTGCGGCGCGCCCCAAAAGTCAGTCACGGATTCACATGGATCTCATCAAGTTAACAGATGCGTGAAGTGGACTGTATTTCCCATTTTCCGGTGCCACCGAGAACGACGTGACATTGGAACAAGGGGTGGCGCTTGCATGAAACGACATACCACGGAATGATAATGGACGAAAACAGGCGCCGAGGAAACATTTATGTGACAAGCCACAATTCATAAGGACGGGCTGGGGAGAAGCAGAGAAGGATTTACAAAAAAGATGGCAATAAATAAGAGTAAAGGCAAGAATACAGTGGGCTAATCAACTCGTGATTATAGGCGGCGGTTAGCACGCCTTCATGAGTTTGTGGGTCTTCCGATTCGGCGGAGCTCATGCCGGGATGGCTTGCTCGAGTTGAGTTTGCCGAGAGTGCCAGACAGTCGATGTGTACAAACAGGTTGACAAACTGGATTGGCGGGGTGGCTAACAAAATGCGGGGTTTTGTGGTTAGTTGAATAGGTCACTAGTATGCGCTTCCTGTGGGATTCAACTGATTTTGGCTGGGTGTCACGCTGTCGTTTGACAGAAAGACGAGGGAGTGCTAGAGGGCGCATCTGGGATGGGGTATATGACAAGCGGCTGGTATTAGCCTGAAAAGACACCGGTGAGAGAGCAATCATCTGCGTGGTTATACCGTCAGTGTTCATATCTTGGAGCACCAGAGTTGGTAGATTTAGATGAGCCCGTTTGCGGAATGGTTGGATGGGCGAAGGGGACTGAATTTCATCTAGATCTACCGGTATTGGTTGCGACCAAAGGAGACGATGTCAAGTAAATGTCACTTTCACAACAGGTATGCGCGAAGGCAGGGTACCACTGCAATCAACTGATTTATTCTCAGACAGACTGGTAACAGATTTGTGGGGTGAAGGGATTGGACAGGAAATTGAGCAGCGTAAGTACGGGAGAGGTCGGTTGTGCAAATTGCTTGAAGGTGTAGTTTTCGAGGGGTTTTGTATGTTGGTCGCGGTAGTGGTCACCGGGCACGGGATAGCCGGAGGTATGAGGCGATGGAAGCTGTCACTCGGAGAGGATAGGTTAGTTGTAACCTTGGCAGTAGGCTCAGGATTAGGCCCATCAGGGGGAAACTGTACTGGCAGAGCACTGGCCAGAAGCGGAGCGCCAGATACAACCGAAGTCCTGCCAACTTGAAAAGTTGTGGTAAAATTCTGTGACCGTAACATATCTCTTTGGAAGGGATATTTGTCAATAAAGATCTTGATATTTTCATAAGGCATATAGTTGGCAATGTTCGTCTTGTTTGCTATAAACTCCTTAGCAGAAAGTTCATCACGAAGTTGAAATAAAACTGGACAGTTATTAATGGGGGACTTTTTCCGGAGCCTAGAACACAGACAGGTCTGGTGGGTCATGCTACGACCATTGAGAATGGTAGATGGTTCTCCACGCCTCATTTGATTCTGGTTGTCCTTCTTCTTTTCCAACTCCACATTCATCTTTGGGCCAAACTAAAATTCGTGAAATGAGAGTAGCTCAATACAAGCCTAATGGATTGGCTTTACGATTACACAATTTCCATCCCGTGTCGCCGCTCTCCTCGCTCAACGGACTGTGCTTCCAGATTTTTGCATTTTACACTACCTCAAATGGTACTGAGTCTCCACCCGTTGTCACATCCATAGTGAACTTTATTTCCGCCATATAATCCCATTGATTCCTGAGGATTCAGACCAACCGGCGGTGACAGCCATTGCCTTACATCCATATTTTGCGCTCGAGATGCGCACCTTTGATGCATTCAAACATAGTATTACTCCCAGTGCAGGACTGGTAATCAGACACAGAAAAATCTTTGCGAAGCATTATTTAGCTTTGATTCGGTACTCGAAACCCCGTGTCCAGGAAACCACATTGCCTGTTACGATCTTGTGAGCGAAAACACATTGCATTGCATGCCTGGTTTCTGTTCTCCGTGTCTGCACTGTGCTTCCCTTGCACAATTTTAATCTTGCCTTGCGCATGACTCTCGCAAATCGAGAAATATACATTATTATTATTAATAACTCATATACAGTGAAATGAAAAGCATGAATTGTAGGCAACCAACGGTTTATGCGCCATTATTGCCGTTCCGATTTTGCTAATGTTAAACTTGGAGATGCAGGCTGGTCGTGGCTTATGCCATACGTTTGAGAGAAGGTAATGGGGCTTAAGATAGCTGGGCTGTATCGTCACACCGGCTCAGGTTTAGTGATCTCGGCACCGTTCGTTGTTAATTCTAAATTAACTGCCCCACGGTGTTTATCTTGTTGTTTTTCCTCGAACATTCCTTTCCAGATTTCGAAACTCTGCCGTTACATATTTTTTTAACACGTATATGCCATTGGTCTTCACGATTTTTGTCTCTTGGCTGACATCATTAAAGAACATCGCCCGTGAATCCCAGTAGAACCTGGGTTGCCCAATTTAGCTTCCTCTCGCCGGTTGCCCGTTGATTGTGCGCAGTTACTATCTCAGATGGTCAAATTTTCTTTGGAAAACATCGATAAATAATAATTTTCCAGGTATCCATTTGGCATTATCCGCTTTTTCTCTCACGAAGTCTGTTGTCTGGCGAGTTAATCGAAATCACCTTGGAAAACCTGCAACCGCAATCACGGAAGTTTTTATTTTAAATTAAATCATCTTGGATTTTAGTTAAGACCATCTTTAATTCAAATAAATTTTGCACTTCTGAGTACAATAATGTTTTTAAAAGTGTACAAAACGTTTTCGGAGTAAATTTGAAAGTTTTCTCTTGTAAGAGGCTTCTCTGTTATACCTACTGAACATCGTTTACAGCGCCCGAATGCAGGACTCTTACAAGGAAATCACGTCACTCATTATTCTTGTTTTCTTCCTTAATGCTTACATCCCACTATAAACAGAATGACTGAAAATATTTAGCAAATGATTGATTATGCGATTTCGCTCTTTTGAACTGTTATTAGAACCGCCGGTTGCTGCCAAACCTGTTCTTCACATGAGTCTGATTTTTGAAGCAGCTGTGTTACTTTTGCGATGCATTTCAGGCAGCTATCAAAAGGGGACATTTACTTAAAAAGTACGCCTTCAAAGTTTCTGAACATTCTGGCTCGCCTGATAAAAAATATACCGAATTATGTTTAGTTTTGGCTCGGTCTTAATTTGAACTTTGTCTTGCTTATGCATCGCCAGCGCCATCGGCTCTCTCATTGGTTTTAAATAATAGATGCACTTAGCTGCTCGTTTACTTACTCCCCCTTTTCGGAGGCCTCCATGCCCCTCAATAACGCCCTGCTGCTCATATGTAACAAGAGAGGCTGCTCTTTGCATTTATTGCCTCCATGCAGTATTTCCGATATTGAAGCCGATCGTTTTACTGCTGCGCTTAGAATTTTCCTGGTAGCCTTGGTTTACAAGTTCACATCATGGGCCAACCTGCGGAGGTTATTCTTCCTCTGATGTTCAATTTACCTCCTGAAGTGGCCACCAGCTACCTCAGCTGCGCGGTTCTCCGTCATAGTTCTGTGTCTAGATCTTCATCATTGTGCTAGGACATAATAGCCAGTCTTTAGAATAAGTATTGTCTGCGTCTAGAACAATGTGTTCTGTTGCTCAACTAACTATCAAACTCCCCTGTACTCATGAGCACTGTGCCTTTTAGATTAAAATCATGCTCTGTTTTTCTTATGGAGATATGCTACAAGGCAAACAATATGTCGCAGAATTGGTGCGGAAGGTGAGCGATGTTCACAGTTAACTCCAATCACCTGAAGCTATCATGTTTGAATTGCTTATTGTTCTGAGCATTATGTAGCCTGCATGGCATTCCTCTTCCCAGAGGCTAGGTGAAATCTGTCCGTATTCGACTTCCTTAAGACCGAAATTGGTTAACTTCTGACGGGAGAGAAAATTAACTGTTCTAAACGTTTTGCGATCGTTTGTGATTGAAGTTGGTAAGGTTCCGGATTCTCAATGCACGTAATATGACGCAACATTAGTACACCTTCAGCGGCCTACGCAAAAATCTTACCGTCATGAGTGCTCACTTTGTTCCAAACCAACGGATGTAACGACGGCAAAAGAGTTCGGCAAAGGTTGACAAATAACCGCATGAAATGTCAACTTAACGAGGACGAAAATATAGACAGTACGCACCTGCAGATTGGAGTCATGCATGGTTCGTGAACAAATCCTGCTTAGAGCCCTATATCTCTTCCACATCTGGGAACCGCATGAGCAAAATATAGATATCGGCCATCCGGCCTTCCGTCCCACTCACATCAGCCGTTGACCCTGTCAATAAGACTCCTCATCCTCTCTGCAAACACCAGGTAAACATCTTCACTTGGCCCTACAACTGTTTGCTGCCCTCATGGACACTTGAACCCCTTCCAAATTAAGGTTCGCCTCGGCAACCTAACGCGTTCCTTCTTCATTGGATTTTGCCTCTAGTGGCCCCTGCCTCAAGAAGCAAAACCCTGAAAAACCCGTAAACACCAAGGTCCAGGCCGAACAATGCATTGCCTCACGGGCCTACTATATCATTTGGGTTTTCCTGAAATTCCATTAGACTTGCAGAATGATTCTCCAGCACTGGGCTGAAACTCTTCTTCGTTTTTTCTTAAACTCCGATTTCCCTCTCGGCTCAAAGGTGCCCCGCTAAACCGACCATGTCCACGTGACCCAAAACAAACGGCCCTTAGGTATGAAACTGGCGCACACGATCTCCAGAATTTCATGACGTGGCAGGACAACAAGTTTACTCGTCCAATTCGCCACTCTCAACATTTATTAACAGTCTTACTTTGGTCTTCTAGCCCCTCTGATTTTGAAGCTAACCACTGACGTAACCCCCTCGTTCATCAATTGAGCAGCTTGTTTCCAGCTGCTGTCCCCGGGGAGAAATTCCAATGCATAGCTAACCACTGGATTCGTGCAAACCTTCGTCACATGGATAAGTGATCGCAAGCCTCTCATTGCCATTCACCGTCTCACAGACTCATCTGATATTCAAACAAGCAATCAATCTCCATTTACGAACTACTGCTGTGGAACAGGTAGTGAACCCTTTTCTTTCAGCGGCCGTTTTCCTCACCCAACTCATTAGACTACAAAGTTGCCATCATTCATGAATTGACCATCTCCTTTCAGCCACTGGCTAAAAGTTCTGTCATAGGCTTTAGCCAAAACGTATTTAACTCGTTGCAACCATTATCGAGATCCCTCTCTAACGATCTTATGGCACGCTCCATACATCCCATCCCATGCGCGACCGGGTGCCGCTCTGACACCTGTCTTAAACCATCTTAAGAAGAAATAGCCTTTGAACGTGATAACCAAAATTGATCGAAACCTGTGCGCCCAAGAGTTGTTTGGACTTCTTCAAGCAGGTTCCACCTCCACTCAGCCTCTCCCTTGACTCGCATGCTATTGCAAGTATTCGGCCATTTCGATTCCGCCTCATAAAACCCCAGGTTAAATTCCTGTAAGAACGTCTTCTGCACTTGGAAAATCATGGCCAAGCCCAAACGTCATCACCAAGTTTACAATTACCTGGGATTAAAGTATTGCCTGTCTTTCCCAAGGTCGAATCCCCCAAGTGCCACATAACTCTATCTCAGTTTTTCTCAAAAGATTTTCTCCTAATCTATTGGGCTATTGCATCTGGCAATGCATTTAATAAAGAAGGCTGTTTGTTAGCCTCAAGTGAACTCATTTCATTCTGCGTAAGCCTCCTCATTTGAGGCATTTTAACTCCACTTGGATATTCCCTCCAGACCTGAATGGTGGCTCAATGAGTGTTCGCATGAAAGTGGTTTCTTGTTTGGATATGCAATCTTTGCGACAAGCAAAGTTGGTAGATACGGTGACGGATGTCTGCCACAGGTTGAGTATATGTTTAGTGTTTCAGCCCTCAAAAACCCTTACCTGAAACCGCTGAAATACTCGCGACGGGGCGTCAAACGCATCACATAAACTGTGCCTGTCGTTTGCGTTTGCATCGTTCCAAGCACCGAAAAATCTGCGCTGACCCCATTGATTCGAGCATTCAATTTGCACCAGTTTCGTCTGCTTTAAAGGTTATAGCGTTTGATTTCAACTCTCCCAAAATGCGTAGGAGGGACCTCATTGCGGCCTCCAAGTAGCAGGAATTTGATTTCCTATCCCACATGGGAGGATGGTTGCAATGCCCTCCTCGACTTGGTATTCATCCATGGTTTCTCTGGTGCAAAGAATCCACAAATCACAAATTCAAAGATGGTGACTATGCTGATTTGGAAATGTCCCTCTGTAGCCCTCAAAACCTTCCCTGATGAACGCAGAATTCGACAACCTAAGCTGAAATGGAAGCTGCTATCCCACATATTCGTGGCGCGGACTGAAGTGACCCTTCGCTCTCGGCGGATTTCTAGTTGGCAACAGATCTCTTCTATTCTACTAACTTGGTAACTTTCCAGGTTTTTTCCTTCTATTTACGAACCCAAGAAAAAACTTTCCTACATGAAAAAGGTGTCTTTACTGGAAAAAAATCTGCAAATGACCACGCCATTTCTATCAGTTCATCGAGTTAAGCTGCATCTCCAGCCTCATTGAAAAAGCTATAGAAGCACAAATGCGCATATAGGAGTGCAAGAACCTGGGAGATCCATCATTTCTTCATGAACTTTTAAGCTTAATGGAGCCATAGTCAACATAACAAAGCCCCCCATCCACTGTGTATTACTACCTGAGAACCTACCTTTCATCATTTCCTGCGACTCTGCTGAAGCACATAATCAATTATTCTCCACTGCAGTAGATTCTTCTTAGTCTTTAGAGCTACCTGGCCTCCCACTATCACCAGTTAGTCCCTGAACAAAGTAAACCTGTGCTAAAACTAACTTTATTCTTTGGTCTCACTGCAATTCATCCAGACTTTCGGGCCCAGGTAGTCCTCGTGCATCCATCACCCTATGTAGAAATAAAAAATTACCAACACAGTTCTTTGGTCTTTGCCTTTATCCGTACAAATTCAAATTTACTGTCATCAAGCTAGAGGAAGTCAACCATATTTTCACTGATGATAGGGGCTATTCACAGGAAGTAATTGATTTCTGTCCGGCCAAATATGCCAACGTCAAGGTCAGAATAAGGTAGAGGATTTTTGGACATTATTTAGTAGACTGTCTTCTTGCAAACAATCTTTTGACTTTCGGACGCGGCAATGCTTTTGCTGTATTTTATTTTAGCATGACTAAACATTTTGGCTGCATTTTGCATTCACATCTAATTGCCAAATTGCTCGCCTTCGGCATCAATGACCCAATCGTATTTTGGCTGTGTTCCATTTACACCAGCGGACAAAATCCGTCATTGAATCGAACATATGTTTAACCCAAGACTTGTGAGCAGCCGGATAAAAAAGTCAACGTGCTTCGACCCCCGCTGTTCATCAATTAAATGAATGATTGCTAAACAGCTTTCACTGAGGTACCACCACGCCTTCAGGTCCGCAGCTCCTATTGGGAACACCGGCCCAATACCCATGGATTGTTCGTGTACCGATTGGGTTATGAAGCACTTTCCGGAGAAATGCGAAGTCAAAACTCGTAGGTGCAAACCACCCATTGGATCTTTTTACCGATGTGGATGTAAATTACTCCATGGATCTACCGTTCGTGAACTTGGTCTTGATAACTGTCCGCATGTAATGAGCCGATGGTAGACGGCCTCTTTTTCTGGTTTTCTGCCCATTCCGCCCTCAAAATAGCATTATCCATCTATAAGAGTCTTATGTGGCCACTGGTAGAGTATTTCCTGATTATATGAAACCATATATTTACGTCTAATGTAGTCCACCTTGGGAAGTGCAGAAACAATTCAGCAAGCGCTTGTTTGGCTGGATTTATGCCACAGACAGCATTGTGGGGTTCTTAAACTTGACCCTCTTTGGCTTCACATGCTGAAAATGAATTCCGTCTCCTCTAACTGCATATCTAAAAAGCAATTCTTCATCGGCTCATTTTTTCTAATTCGATCTATCCACTCCGACAAGTGCCCCGCACAGTTCAGACCAAAGCAAAAAGGTCTACCCTGTGTTATCGCTTCTTTATTACCGTCCACTTTGGTCTTCAGAACAAACTCCCACTTACTGTTTATTCTCTTTAGGTCAGTGGTCAATTCACGACTGCAATAGCGGACTACTTAGCTGTCAACCTGTTTTTGAAAGTAACACAATCACTCTTCGCCTTAATCTAGGCCTCCAAGTAGGAATAAGAGTATTAAACATCGACAAACAGGTTCACTTCTTGCCCAGTCTTTTTGACAGTGCTTATTAATCTTATCATCTTTCAGGGTTTGTATCCTGTTATCTGTCCACAAAACCGTTCTGTTCGCGTTTTGCATCTGCCGACCCCTCTGGACTAGCCGTATATTGGAAATCCCGCCGTTCTCTCTACGTATCTCAAGTGCAATAACTTGGATGGCCTACCAATCACACGATTATATACCTTCCAATATTTATATGTAAAAACTTTATAATCTACTTAGCATAGAAACGTAAATATGCATGCTGAATTATTTTAATTTACTGGAGGATTACGTCGGCCTTTGTTGCGTATCCTCCCTTTGGGTACTGTGATTCGGTGTGACTTCTAAGCCCAGGCTTATTTCGTCAGATTGTGTTGTGCAGGGCGCTTTGGACTCAGCTGACTCTGATCCATTTGTTCCGCTCCTATCAATCTTGGCTCGCTTTTAGTATCCCTACACATTTTGTGGTGTCTATAGTGAAACTGGGATGTATGGTACGCAGCTGGACCATTTTCCTCTCCGCCGACAAACACCACTGGTAGATGAACTCCCAGAACGCTCCGTGCCTTTTTGATTCACCACTTCCAAACTGGTGAATATGAATCACTTAGTCGGAAACAGCGTCCCAACCAGTTAGGGCTTAGCAGCTGATGAAGAACTGGATTCCATATGGTTCCTTCCTGGCGGGTGCAAAGCAAGACCCAAAATGAATAAGGAAAACCAGAACATTGTTCAGGATGACGCCGTCCCGATGCTTTGCCGCGTGCTTTTTTACATTACTGCACTTCGGGAAGTATACACCAGGACACCCATCTAGGTTAAAAGGCTGTCGTTCTCTGCCAAACTGTATCGATTATTTCCAGCCGCATTTCCTTCGATTATAACATCCTAATTCTTCCATGATTGGTTGTTAATCCCCTCGGTGCGGGTCGTGGCCACATTAACCGCTTTAGCCAGCGCATACCGGACGGGAAGCTCGCTTGCATCGATGTGCCGGTGCACCTAGGTTGGCAAAAATAACACTTCTTGGGTTAGCCTGCTAATAACTTTTTCAGGTTGAATGTCTAGGACACGGTTAGCTCCACAGACTAGAACCACTGTGGTTCGCACATTAAAGGTTCGATTGTTTGCGTGCCATCTTGAGCACCGGTATCCCACTCACTTCACCGTTTACCAAACCACCGTGTCTTTGTATTATGTCGAAACACATTTCAGCACAACTCCATTTTGTTGTTTTCCACAACAAAGTACGGCTGCTATATTCTTGGAGCACCCCCTCAGCCTCAAGTTGTCATCCATCAGTTCCCCCAATTCTGATCCCCTACCAGTCACTTTCTTGCCACATATGACCATAACAAGGCCAGTTCTCTGCAATAGATAACTCGAAGGTTCCTCTTCTATGAGTTACAGTATGAAATCTGCTTGTACCATCAATCAAACCAGGTGCACTGATGCAAACTTACAAGTCTACACTTTCATCCGCCTCCTTGCAAGCCATCCGGCAGAAGGCTTATGCCGTTCACCTTTGCTTTCGGATGATCTCTCAGTTATCACTTACTTCTCGAAAATTTTCCGATAGATCACGCTTTGTATCATTTATGTAACACGTAATATGCTAGGCTGTGATCCATTTCGGTTTTATTTTTCCGACCATTTCTCGCAAGATAACCTGCTTCGTGTCTCCGACTAGACATGCTGATCGCGAAAAAAGATTAGGCCAGCCAAGTCCCATGCGTTCTCGGCAAATAATAAAAACAATGTGGGACAACACAGGCTATTTATTGCGGAAAATACGGGGTGCACCCAAATTATTGCAATGGATGGTTGGGTTATCCGCTCCGTTCTTTTTCCCCTCATTGAACGATATTTCAATGCGGGTCTTGAAAGTCTCCGAGGAGTAATAGAATCAGTCTGTTAGCGAGCGCTTCTGCAAATGAACGTAGAATTACTAGCTGCCTTTTCCAGCATTCTTTGCAGAGAAGCATTTACAGAATGCGCTCCAAAAAATGGAAAAAACCTAACCTTGATAAGGAAAAAAGGTCAGTGTCTGGGTCTAGAACCTCAGCACCGGCCATCTTATTTAGACAAATCGAAGGGGTGGGAAAGGGGACATAGAACTTTGTGGCCTACACAAAAGCCTCAGGCACGGGTACAGGTGAATAAAGCTGAAGGCTAGAACGAGTTGGACAAACCTGCTAGACCCTACGGAAACATGACAAAAACCTAGAGAAGGCGTTGACGTTGGAGTCTTTCAGGAACTCTCCCCTTTTAGGGATAACGGAGAGAACGGTAGAATCGGTGGGCTTACCGCGCTAGTATAATAACTACTTAAGGCACAAGAAGGGTAAGACTGCAAGACACAAACGCCGAAGCAACTAAGATTTCGGTTTTTACTGGGGGCCAAATTTCTCTGTCGTCGGCGTTTGCCTAGGCCCAGGAGCTGAAGTAACTGAGGAGGAAGACTTCCTGGAATATCCTACGGTCTTTGCAGACCGAGGCCCGAAGTTGCTTATCACGGCGGATTCCAGTGCACCAGAAATCAATTGACCTTTTGATTTAACCGCAAAAAGCGCTTTCTGAAAAAACTTGTTTTCGCATCATAAGCCACTTATTTCGCACGTCGCTCGAGCAATTTGATTGAGTCCTGGACACTGGCCGTGCACTAACAAGAGAGTCGAGCCACATAGGTCATTTAGATTTAGAAGGTCGATATTTAAGGGGGACCGTTAGGCATAACAGTTTTGGCTGGATGTTCGGTAGTGAGTTGTACCTGATAAACATGTCAGAAACCCGTAGTGTTTAGATGTGCGGGATTAAGAAATACGGAAGTGCAGGTAGTCTTGATGGTGGAAGCTGAGCTGGAATATGTGGTCTGGCAGTGGAAGTGGGCAACTAGTCAGATGCGTGATGCAAAGGATTCAATGGTATCACTGAGAAGAATTAAACGAGACGAGCTGCCGCCGTGGTGAATAAGCCGAGTTTGCAATGCCTTTGCGCAAAAGGAGCGAAATTCCATGAAATACCAAAGTATCAATGGATATCGCTCTGCGCTAGATTAAAGCTCTTTAGAAATTAACTGCTCCGAATACAATGGAAACGCAGAACTAAATGCAAAGAGTGCGTTGCGTGACATGCAAAGAGAACGACCTACCATGTTTGCCGCCGGTAAAAAGAATGCTGAGAGAGAAACCAAAAACCAGGATGGTCTGCGAGCAGGTGGCAGAATAGGGAAGGCTGAAAGTCTTCCCAACTACTTTTACTCATTGTTCAGGGAGGAAAAGGGACCTCTATGAAAAGATGTTTTTAGACTTGCAGAATTACCAGATGCAGTGGAGGGCCCGAAAATACTGAACGCATACGCAGCTGTCGGCCTGGATGGAATCAATTGGGCAGTTGTGAAGCCGCTTGAGGGACACACTGGAAGAATCCCCAGCGGGGCTGTTTAAAACATCATTAGATGGGAAAACTTGCCAGGGTCCCGCTAGGATCGGTCCATAATCCCATACACAAGGGGGCCACAGGAACGTGTGGGTACCTCCAACCCAGCAGTGTAAACTCGGTGGTGCTTGGATGGGTGAGGAGAATATTACGAAACAAATTATTGCGACAACTAGAGAGCAACAAGCAGCTGGCAGTCTACCAGCTTGTTGAATATGATAAGCTCCCTGGACGAAATAAGTAGCTGGCTGAAACGGTAAAATATCTGAAGTCAGCACCACAGACTTCCAGAAGGTATTCCACTCGATAAACCATAAAATCTTGGGTAAAATTTTAGCACGCCGGGCTGTCGCAGAAAGTACTGAAGCAAGCCGCGCATTGCTTCAAAGGGAGAAGTACTTCAGTCTGCCAGATAGGAGTAAACTAAATATTATAGTATTTCAAGGGGCCGTCCCAAGACCGGTACTAATTGTGGTTCACGTTAATGAATTGGCGAACGAATTTATAAACCCGTGCCTCAATCTCGACGACGATGTGAAGATCATTGGGTTAGTAGATGCAAGATTTCTCCAGCGCCATTTGGACGAGGTCCGAATCCGTCAGTGTCTTGGGGCCTGCCGCTCAACTTAGGAAAATGTGAACAACCAAAAAGAAAGGAGCGATGGTCAGCCTGGTGCATTGCCCTGCAGGATACCAGACGGCGGCGAAGCAGACAAGGAGTGGGCGAAGTTTAAGGTGGCCGTGAGCATGGGCTTAAAACACGATCTACTGTGCCAGAAGGCGGAACAGGTTCAATGCAGAGCACTGCGTCAAAAAAGCAGTAAGCTCCGAAATACCCCGAGACTTTACTTCCACTGTGCAACACCTTTGTCAGATCGCATCTGGAGCAGGGCATCCAGTGGTAAAGAATGTTTCCAATGGAAAATATTAAATTACTAAAACAACCACGGAAACTATTCGCAAGATATTATGTAGCATGTATGGAGCTATCGTGGGCCGGTGGCTCCGGCAGTTGATTTAGTTCATCCTAAAAGAAAGGAGACAGTCATTAGATTTCATAGACGTTTTTAAAATATTGAAGGAGCTTAGCAAATATACTGGAAACAAAGTAAGTCTGTTGAAATACAGAAGCAACTCCCAACTCAGTGATCATGGAATGGTTATCATAAAGGAACGAGTAGAAGCAGGGATAATTATTTCTGCTATTTCAGTGCGAGTTAATAACGAGTTAAATAGACTGGCAAAACCAATAGTTCGTGAAAACTCCTTGGAAGAGTTCAAAAATTAAATTTGACGAGATATGGGGAGGAGCAAGTAACGGACGAGCTGATTATATGAGACTGTGCATGCAGCTGGCAATCGTCCCTCCTTTCTGCGCAGTTCTACCTAAATTCTGCAGTTCCCTTTGCGAGGGAATGATCGAGAATTACAACAGACTGAAATCTTTGATTTTTGCGGTTCACGAAAAGGCCTGAAAGTAAGTGGAATTTTATAGACTGTAGCAACCCAATGAAATGGTTGTGATTCTAACTGTTGCTAGTGTTGGACATCCAAAGAGCCCAACGGTGCAAGACTTTGGACAAACAGGTACTCCCGGAACTGAACTGAGTAAAGTGGGATCTAGTTAGTCCAGGGATCTTCCGTCGCTGTCTAACAAAAAAGAATGCGAAAAAGAATTTAACTGCGTGGTTGAGAGGCAATTCCTTTGTCACACGACAGTGAATTCAATCGAACAAGCCACGACGGAAGTGGGTTAGTACATGAATTCAATAGGAAGTTGGACAATGCACACCCACCTGTGCTTGGGAAGATAGCGCGCCCTTTTTGGGTTTAAGAAAGATGGTCGAATAGCGTGCGTCTAATAAATTTTTCCCTTCAACTCTCATGGGAAGGTGATTTGGAGTCATGTGCAAGATTTGCATTCCACAATCGGAACTGAAGCATGGTCCCACCTTGTTGTATTGGAAGCATCATTTGATAGGAGGACATTTCTGCGCAAGGACCTGGGCGATCTTTCATCTCGTTGCAAAGTCCTGCGATCTAATGCTAAGTGGAAGCGGACTTCAAAACCCCAAGGTCAGGTTGCGTCACTCCAGCAATCGATTGAGGTTGTAACTTTTGTACTGTTTAGTCTTATATTGGTTCGTTTGTGTAAAAATTGGAGCTCACTGAAACGCTTTCCGGGTGCCGGCTTTTGTCGTTTTTTCTGTTCCTGCCCTTTTCAGGTTAGTCAAATAACCCATTCGAAAGTTGTCGGCACACAATGGTCCTTTAGTGTGCAGTATTGTTGGTGTTAAAGGTTACCGATCGACTTGTCGGACTTCGGTTAGATTCGATCGTTTTCGCGTGTTATTTCCGAAAGATTTCGATTTCCGAAACTGAAATAGTCGCCGAGGTTCACCAGATGTGTTCTCTGAGTGCTGCGTCATCTTCGTTGAAACTGTTAGAAAAAACTTTTGAGTCATATGTGTGCCATGAATCTATATTTTTGTATCTCTTCGCAATTTATTATCGGTCCACAGTTGAGAATATGCACTGCTTTTGCTATTAGGAATTCGTAATTGTATTCCGTTAAGGGGGTATTGTACTATATTGCGCAGATTTTTGCATACAGAAAATGTCGCATTTCATTCAAAACATCTAGGGGGAAATAAGATAACAGTTGCACTCATCAAATTACAAAAGTGAAATGACTCCCTGAGGATTAATTTTAGCACACTATGATAGGTTGCTCAGGAATTCGCCTGAAATGGCCACGGTTTGTCAAGATGCGCGCTAAATGTGAATCGATGGGGTTCCTATAGTTGTTGATTCCAGAGGGCATTAAAAAAGAAGTGTTTCGTGTTGGGGTATAAGAACGGCGCTTTGTAAGATCGTTATGCAGCGGATGCGTGGGATCTGAAAGAATTTTGAGCAAATTTCTCACATACTGACCAATGCTGATCACATAGATTGAAAAACAACTCAGTTAGTGGTATGGGAAACACGCAACTGATGATTGGTAGCCCTTGGCGAGAACTCCCCATTTGTTTTTAAATGAACCTGGAAAAATAGCAGGAGAGCAGCAAAGGATTTAAAAAATGCTGTCATGCAAAACGAGAGACGGTGCTTTGTTTCAGCTTGTACTGCCGAATCTTCCTACTTGGTATCGGCAACCGACGGAGATTCTTTGCACAGGTAAAAATGTAAGAAATCCACTTCAGGTTTTTATCAATAGTAACTCCTAGATATTCCACAGAATCGGCCCTGTTAGGTGTTTCTGAGTTGACGAAAGACGGTTCGGATGGGAACAGGGAGTAGACCTACGCAGGTGGGAAAAGATGCCGCTGCAGCCAACACGATAAACACAGTCCAACTGTACAAACCTACTTTTTTAATCATTCTGACTCGGTAGAAAATGACAACACGGTCGCCACTGTTCACTTTTCACTGCCATATCCTTAAGTGTCTTCAGACACCTAGTTGACGATTCTTTCGGATCCAAACCAGGAAAACGTGAGACACGTACTTTAATTAATTTCGTTGTACATTTTGTCATCCCACGTTGCCACGTCATCTGTTCACCTCCACATGGCTTCTTCCACTACGTGAGAGGAACAAAAATAGGGCACGGTATGGTAGACGAGTGTTCGTCATACGCAACATGTAATCTAACCAGTGTAGTCTACTAAGTTTCATACGCCGAAACAAGCTATTTTCCGAATTGGCACCCAATACCAGATTCCTAACCTCAATATTACTCACCCGGTCACTCCATCCAATCCTAGCCATACTACGTAAACATCGGTTGTCGAAAACCTCCATCCGACGAACACCGCCCACACGCATACTCCACGTCTCGCAACCGTACAACAGAACTGAACGCACTGCAGCACC
>LUCM01011543.1:374551-420135 GCA_008360955.1 Fasciolopsis buskii
TGAAGAAGTTGGCTTCGGCTTTGGTCTCGATTGGTGCTTCCCGCCTTCGTAGCTGGGATCCAAGAGATGAGGATTATTGGTGTTGGAGACGCTGAGAGATATGGCTCAAGCCGAATTCAGTGTCGTGAATGCTGTTTGGTCTGTCTGTAGAACTCGTTCCCCTAAAAATCACTGAAAACATTCCGAAAATTATCGAAATTTGTACGTTGAGATTAAAAATTTCGTTTATTTTGGTGTTTTGTTTTCCCTTCTTATTTATTCTTTGACGTTCCATTTATTTGTTGCGTTGACACCATCCTTGTTTTGAACCCGATGTTATATATATATATATATTCATTTATATTGCTGCGGAAAAGGTAGTCGCTGTGAGGATCGTTTGGTTCGTCCGGTGATTGTTGTTATTAAGGCTAAAGGTTGATAGAGTAAATATTCTGACGAGGTAGATCACGATCTGTCTTGTGCTATAATAGGGCCGATCTAAGTTTTAGAGAATGATGTAGCAGTGAATAAGGCAACTGATTGGTAAGATCCCGAAATTCACTCATTGAACTTCATATTTAATCCTGTAATGTTTACCTAGCTGAAGACACTGAACCTTGTTTCACCATTTCTTGTTCTTCCAATTTCCTCGATCACTCGGGATTATCTTACATGACATCATTTGATATTGTTTACTGCTTACTACTTCCATTAACTTTCTTTTCAACTTTACGTTGTTCTGCTCTGTGTGTCCTATCGTTGTTTGTTCACTTTGCAGTTTAGTCGCCGACTCTGTTACACGACAAGTGGATACTCAATGAATCCCTCGTCTCTGCGTCGTGTCTCAGGGCACAAACTTTTACCGGGTCCAAATTTTAATGACCCGATTCCAAATGGCTTCTTTTTTACTGTCATGGCCGATCCGCAGCTTGGTCTACTAGAAAGATATATAGAGAAACGTCCGGAGCCGTATCGGTGGGATCGCGATTTACATTGTGTGGACCGCGCCATTGCCGTAATTAACCAGCTGAGACCGAAACCATCTTTTGTAATCGGCTGTGGGGATTTGGTCGACGGACAACCGGGACATAAATACCGTGAGTATCAAACCTGCGATTTACTTGGTTCATTTTCTCTGTTGGATCGATCCATTACGCTGATGACTTTGCCCGGAAATCATGATGTCGGCGATTCTCCCAGCCCTTCTGATCTCACCGATTATCGGGGAACATGGGGAGACGATTACTACTCGTTTGAAGCACACGGAATAGACTTCTTAGTCTTGAATTCTCAACTTTTGTGGAACAGTTCCAATTGCAAAAACGAGTGGATCAAGTTCAACGAATGGTTCCAATCAGAGGTTGCTCGTTTGAAATCTAGCACGAATAAGATAAGGATCGCATTTCAAGTGAGCCGTACATTTGAAGGGCGACGTGCTTTCTTGTTTATGTTTGTTTTTTAAACGTGTTTCCCGCGCATCATACCATTATCCATGTTTTTTTGAAACTGCTAGAATTATTCGCAATCATACCAGATGCATTCTGAATTGGGTAAGAACAGGTCTTTGCTTCACAAGACTTCTAAAGAGTACCTCTGCTGTCAGATTGTAGAGCAGTGCATAGATAATCAGTGCATCTTACAGTACGTACACACAAATGCGCCCGTGTAAGATGATGGATCGCGTGCTCCAGTTTTGGTTGCTGCCTCGTAATCCTTTCCCGGGGTCTCCCTATTATCAGTGATGTATCCTTCATTCCACTGAAGGAATTATCTACCAGACTGTGTGATATGCATCTATTTGTCAGAAAGTTTCGCGGGAAATTCCGTCGGTTCCTTGTCATTCTATTTACAATGATCTTTTCAAATCCTGCTCAGTCGAGGCGATCACAATAAGACTGCACTTTGGCATGATGTGATGGTTTGCGTGCCGCTATGGCCGGACACTATATACAGTATGGCTTATATCAATCCGAAGATCCAGACATGCCTGGAAGGTCAAAGGATGGAGGCCTGATGAAGTAGTCTCCTGGTCGTCCAGCTGGGGTTTATTTGAGCTAGCAACTTGATAGGGACATCGAGTGGAAGAATAATTAATCCAAATATATGGGATTCCACTCACCCACTCCCCGCTGCTTTGCGAACGGGTTCTTGCTAGACCCAAAGGCCTTAGTTGGGAGCCCTGATCATTTCCCTGCTTAGTGGCTGGACTTCCTAGCAGTTTTCATCCAAATAACCCTCAGTGTAAAGCACAGACAATGGATTCCATACTGCATCGATCGTCGCGCAAGGTAATCAGGACCGCCCTAGCCATTGCATCGAGCAGGGTGGTAGTGATAAGTATGGGCCTGCTCAGAGCTCCCGTGCTGGCTTGACTTTCCACTGTCTTGTTTGGATTCCCAAAGAAAAACCCCTTCTGTGATGTAAGCAGCCGCGAAGTACCGATATCCCAAATACCTCCAGCATCCTTTCTACAGGGAATCTTTCTGATTTCCGTTCTTCCTCTATAGGGGCCGCGCAAGTTGCCACGAAGAATTGCGGCTCGACGGATTTATCTGATGGCAGTATTGGTGGAAATGGGAGAAACAGTTTGGACGCACTACTTAAACCTGAGTGTTCACTTTACTTAACTGCCTTCAATATCCGTACACTCACCCGAATAGGGTAACAAGCTGCCCTAGCTAGAACTCTTGTAACTTTTAAGGTAGATGTATGTTATGTCTCCGAAACGCGTTTACGAGATTCCAGTTCCACAACCACCCTTCGCAGCCCAGATACAACCTCATTCTTTCGCCTTAATCTTCGCGCGTCCGGTGACCCGGCTTCGAGGGCACGTGGTCAGGCTGGCGTTGGGATCATTCTTAGCACGTGGGCGGGGCGTACACTGTGAGGCTGGATCCTAGTCAGTAGCTGTTTATGTGCAGTTCGTTTGGACGGTTCTGTGCGTGTGAATGGCAGTCGATGGAAGCTTCGTTGTTTGTTCATGGTATCTGTGTATGGGCCCACTGATTGCAGGTCCCCAGAATCGAAGGAGAAGTTCTGCCGGGAGTTATTTCAGTTACTTCGAAGCGTGCGTTCAACGGACGTTGTGGTCGTTGCTGGTGATTGTAACGCCCAACTTGAGCACTTGGTGGAGGTGAGACGGAGCAGATTTTCTGTCCGAGCCTATCGGGCCGACAGCGGAGGTTGTCTCATTGAAGTTTGTCCCAACTGCAGACTGTTTCTGGTGAACGCCAATTTTTGTCATAAGGAACAACACGGGTTCACCTGGCGCACTCCGGTTTTAGAGCGTTGGACTCAGATTGACCATGTTGCTGTCGGTCATCGGTGGCGTGGATCAATCGAGAATTGTCGGTCATTCTGGTCCACAGTTGTGGACTCAGATCAAATCATGTTTTGGCCCGTGCTCGCTTTTGTTTGTGCCTAGTCCATGTTCACACCAACACAAACGCCACGTGTACAACTGCATTTAGACGATCACCAGCAACTCCAGTTCCGATCGGAACTTTCGACTCGATTGTCGTCTGAACAAGCGAGCATTTAAAGTAGATCAAATAACCGCTGCACTCTGTAACAGCTGCCACGCATGACTGTGTGCCACACAAACCCCAGAACCGACGGATATCCTCAACTTCAGTCGCACTGTTAGACGTTGGTAGAGCTGTTCCCGTGAATGGAACATACAATGAGGCGCGTTCATCCCTAATACGTTGACTGACCGGGAGTTTGAAAAATGATCTGGAGTAGTGGTGGGTGGTATGGGAACGTAGGGTAATGGAAAAGGCTGTGGCTGTTGGATATAATCTCAATCTTTGTCGGCTGATTAGGAATCCTGATCCACGGAAGCCGAGTGTAAGCGAGATGATTAAGGAGTCCGATATCACACTGACTCACTCTCAGGACCGTGGGCTGGCGTGTCAAACAGATCACTTCAGGGAGAAGTTTAGTTGCCTCAGCCATAGTGGGCCTTCCAATTTGTCTGCAAGTGAACCACTGCAGGTGTATGCCAGCCCTTCATCGGAAACGGAGGTGATTAGGGAAATAGATTTTTTAAAGGTTTGAGAATGGTGGCAGAGTGTTACTGTTGGTGTCACCAAGATCGCTGTTATCAGTGTTTGAACACCGTTGCCTTCGTAATATCGGTAGATTATGTTGGGGGGGGTGTCTTTTGTGAGTAACTCAGAAGTTTGTCGTGAGATACTCGGTTCTATGGTCTAGTCTTTAGTTCAGGTATTGAATCAGAATAAGTTAAGGCGGTTGGGAAATGTATTGCTTATATCCACAGAAGGGCTGTCTCGTTAAACAGTGTTCTTCGATACAGGTATTGATTGGAGGATGAACCGAAGTGCCATAACTATGAAATAGGTTGAAAGTTTAAGAACTTTAACCAGTGATGCAGTTGGATTACCCGGTTTTGGTCCACGAGATTCCCGGAATCAATGGTTAGGGACAATAAGTGATTCGGCTCAGTGAAACAGTCAGTAGCGTCCTTGCATTGAAAGCCTCTCCTGGTGTACAGTTCTTCCACTTACTATTTTCAGCAGACGATCCTCCATTCGTCCCTGTTCTTCCTCTGTTGAAGCAGTCGCAGCTGTCAGGTAGCAACCACTACCAGAGTAAGTTGGTGCAAGGTTGATGGTTGTACAAGCTGAACTGAACTGAACTGTCACACTCGGACACGTTCTACCTTTCGCTCCTCACCCCATCACCGCGCAGTTGCTTATTAGAGCTCGACTGTTCCTTAGTCAGTCCAAATTCTCACCAATTCGGAGCAGGTCCTGACTGGCTTTCTGCGAAATCTCTCGTAACCACATTTTTCTTTCCGATTTTTACTCCCTCTGTTGTGATCAGATAGTGAAGGAATCCACTTTTTGGCTGAAATGTGGCACTTCTGTTCGCAGAAGTTCATATAAATACAAGTGCAAATACAAAAATCGTCAAATGGGAGGAGTTTAGTGAACGAAAAACATTTCGAATTTAAGCATGTCACTGACTGCGACGTATACTCGTATCACGTAATCTACAGCAGCAGGTTGGAAAATCTTCTGAACCCCGCCAGCCTAAGTCGATGTAATTGCGATAGTCCACGGGTCAGAGTTTTTTCGTACTCTTCCTCCAGCTTTTGAACATTCAGTCGTTACTCATCTTCCATCCATGTGGCGATGAACCAGGCAACATCAAGTTGCCGTCTACCACCAGTGGCTGATGAGTCTAGGACTGAAACATCTGACTCTTAAGGTAACACGCTCAGTCCACTCGGCCATTCCCGACGTGCAGGATTGGTATTTATACGTTTTAAACTTTTTTTAGCTTCTAATCTGGTTGATTGTCTGAGTCAAATTGCATGTCTGCTATTTGGGTTTTTTGTTGAAGAGTGAATATCAGGAAATACCATGCCGAATTTATGTAGCACTTCTTTTTGCAAGTGAGCTTAATAGACTTGTCATTTGATTCAAGTTACCTGTATTTGCTTGTCTTATATTTTCACTTCTCACAGCATATTCCATTCTTTATCGATCGACCAGACGAGGAAGATGACTATTTTAATATTCCTACAAAACACCGAAATTCCTATCTATCCGCTTTGTACGATGCGGGTGTACGTTACGTATTCACTGGGCACTTGCATCGAAACGTTTGTACCACGTGGATTCCACCGAATTCCGAACTTCCAGATCCTGAGCCATTGCATTTGATCGCGTCCTCGTCCGTGTCGGTACAATTAGGCACGGATCAACCGGGAATTCGATTGGTCTACGTCTCAACGGAAAGTGGGGTACGACACGTCTACTATTCACTCGACCAATTGGAAGCGATGTTGGATAAAGGTGAACAACCAAAGATATCCACGTGAACCTCGTTCCTTCTTTACTTGTTCGGCAACTTATTGGCCCAAATGGCTTGTCACTTAACAGCTAAGGAAGCTGGAACACTGTGGTCAGCTTTCTGAGATGTGATTTATTTTTGTTTATCATCTGTTGTTTTCTATCTTTGTTTCGCTCTGTTGACGGTCGCTTCAGTTCCATGTGCATTCGTGTAGTGCACCAATAAATCATAAAAAGGAATATTTCTTCTTTCAAACTATGGTGCCTGTCGCTGCTTAGGTGAATTTTATATTTTGTTTTCCTGTTGTGATTTCAATGAATGACAATGTGTTACTGCTGTCGTCGTCGTTGTTGTTGTTGCTGTGGTCGTCGTGGTTGTACTTGTGAAAACCCAGACCGTTTTTGTATTTATCTTTGTAATAGTTTTCCCTGTCGTCGATCTCATGCATCGAGGAAGATCTCTCTCGAGAGAGAGAGAGGTTTGGAGAGAACACCAAGAAAATCGGGCACAACAGTCACCAATAACGCCTGAATCATTACACATCCTCAGCAGGACCTTGCATGCTTTGTCACCAGGACCGTCTTTTAATGTTTTATTTTTCTGAATGTCAAGCTTGAGTTGCGTACTTCATAGTTGATGGTCCATTTTGACAACGAACAAAGAACACGAGAAGGAAAGAGGACAAACTAAACTGAATCGGATATTGTGAGACCTTTCATTTCAAGAATCAGACAGCGTATTAGTATTCCAATAAAACTGTTACACAATAGGAGGAGTTGAGCAAGAAAATTTAACTTTTCGAGTTGGTGCCGTCAAAGTTTTCCTTTTTGGTTTGCCCTTCAAAGCGTTCTTCGAAATGGCGTTTCCTTTTATTGCCTATTTATGTTCTCACCACGCCTCCACTTATTTCGCCTTCGGATCGATGGCAGTGTCACGGAATGTATCCGTGTGAAACTTTTGGCCTGTTAGAACAAAACAATGCCATATATATATTTATATGTGTATTAACAAAATCGAATCTGTAGCATCAGGAGTGTGCATGGAAGCTCTTCGTCGAGGAGTCCACAAAAGAACCACAACTGTGATTCGTTGATAATTCTTTGTCAGTTGGGCTGAGCCAACCTTAGGATCGAGGGCAGAATGCCCCAGAATATATATATATATATATATATAATTTTTGTTTACGCATCCAGATACTACTTCCTGCTTATATATATATATATATATATATTTATGGGCATCTCTGTAGATCATATGTAATCGGAACCCCGGCAACATAGGTGAGCATTATGCGAGTAAAAACGAAGGAATAAAGCACGAATGCATAGAATTCACCACGCATGCATCAGATTTTTTACATTTTGCTCCTATTTCCTTTTTTGGTCCATCTTTTTAATAGATGTTCTGTGTATGAGTGCGATCGGAAGGGTATACCCAATAGGCTCTAGGATTCCTTGTTCTAGAGAGTTGGAGATCGGCAGTCACGAGCCTGAAACTTATTTTGTCACATAACTTGATCCATGATTGGTTTCCAACATCTTTCTCTATTCCATTTGTATATTGTCTTGTTTGTTTTGATAGCAATACTAGTGATATTAATTGTAACGAGGGCATAAAATTATTGGATTTATAGAACACATTTTTAGAGCTGAATAGGATTATGGTCGCTTCAGTTGATTGAATCCAATTTTTTAAAAGGATGTCAGCACAACTGAAATGGAGCCTGAAATTTTGCAAGTTCTTCTTTCAAGAAATAGAAATCTGATGGTCATTGTGCAACCTGATCAGTTCATTTGGATCTACTCTTCGTTTTTAGTTCAAACTGCTTTCCGTCCGAAATAGCAGGCAAACATCATGCAGCGTAAGCAATATATCCACGTAAGGCAGTACAAAATTTTATCGGAAACTCGATCGGCTTAGCATTTCTTGCCGTTTATCAGATATGCGTATCCTGTACTGTCCTGTCCTGGTGGTAAACGACAGTTTGCTGTCACTCGGCTCATGACCACATATCATCCATTGGGATCGAACGTGGTTCCGTCACACACACACTCCAAATTTCAAGGTCATGTTTGCTGATTCCTCTTCTCTCATGTGGTAGATCCTAAAGGTTATGGAGCATGTGTGTTCCAGTGCTTTCTTGTATTAGTGGGTTTCCGACATCCCTGTATCAGCAGAAAGTAATGACACGAATCTTGTTCATGACAAATTAATGAGAAGACCATGACTTTGTTGGCGAACGATTTTGTGTGCAAACCGCCCGTCGAATCGCACTGGCTGATGAAAACGAGATGAGTAGTGTCACATGTATAACCCCAAAATGTGTGAGTGCGTTGTTCGGATTATTTTTTGGTCTCAAGACCTCTTTTTATTATGAACATTATAATGTTAATAACACAGGGTTGTTGGTAGACGTTGTAATTCGTCAACATTTCGGCTACCGTGGGTAGTCTTTCTCAAGGCAAGTTTTATAATCGAATTTGATATCGCTGCGCCTATCACTTGGGAAATACTTGTAGACCGAAATTTTTAATACGAATTAAGTTCCTCATTGTCGTAAGTGCGTTATTGTACTGAGAAGTAAAGCCGTACTGCAAATGGATTCACCTCAGCTTCCATCTAGGAGAGCATGACTTCATCCCCCATCAGGCTTCGCACGCATCTTATCCGTATCGATTAGACATTCTTGCTTTTCTTCTCGTTACTATTTTCCTCTACGTGGAGGAATTCCATTTATGTAAAAGACACCCTCATGCTTCTTTGCTAATGGGTTAACCACTTACGTTACTGTGTTGCACAAAATCTTTTCGATCTTGTCATAATATGGCGCAACTCGTTCACCCTGTGGCCCCGTCTCGAGATATTACGGCTTGTCAGGTGGATGGAGCTCGCAACAAAATGGATGTAGTTAAAGTCTTCCGCTGCGGACAGTCCTGCTAAAAGTACCACGTTTCATATCTGCTGATGACCTAACGGGACAATTCCGGATCTTCACCGATCTTTTTTACAGTACTCGAAAAACATTAACACGATAGTCGTCCAGTTGTGTGTTACAGAGTAACAGGAATATGACACAACCCAATGAGATAAAAGCCAGGCGAGCCTACGGTTAACATGATTATGGCGGAATAGTGATGAGACGGGAATGAGCTCGTGGCCAATTGATACTGAGATCCGAGAGTGAATTTCTCAGTGTCGTTTCTTCATCCCTCGCCCACAACGCCTTCCAATTGCCCCAGTCTGACGAAGTTAAGCGCACCGCTGGACACACTTTGTAATTCTGACGCTTATTCTTAACCTCAGAAATAATCACATTGATGCTACTGTGGTGTTCGTATCTGATTCGATCAATCACTAGGCGAGAATTTAGTTTTCGAAAGTGATCCTCATTTTTTTGTTTCTGCTAGCTACAGAGCTACTTTTTCTAACCCTACAGAGGTACTATCTTCCGCTCCTTCCATGTGCGTTGGCCACTTGATAAATAAACAGGTGTCAAAAGCAAACCACAGTTTATTTCTCTCCATATGCCAAGATACTTCATTCAGTATGCAACTTTCCTTGATAGAACTCAGCTCCTTAATTGACGGAATTCGTGTACATAATTTATCGTTTTTCACAGAATCATATGGTTCATTATAGACAAAATCTAATCCTGCGACACTACCTTGTAGTTCGGTGATATAAAACGCGTCCCGGACATTGTTACAGCTACTGAAAACAATCGCAATATGTATCAGAGTGTATGCTTCCTCCCGCGCACACCTTCTTCATGCCTTTGTTTCTCGTGACAATCGCAAGCCAATTAGAATGAGGAAGTGATCTATGCTAGCGGATCAGAACACGAAAGCTGATTAATGGAACACTACCATTTCAGTTTGTTTATTAATCTAGTCTGATCGGACGCAGTTTTCTTAGTGGTCAATGCTTTACTCTGGTCTTTTTTCCATTCTGACTGTAAGGCTCAGTGTTCAGAGTGATTTACAAATTTGACTGCTTTTTGTTGGGTAGGCAATCTTTATTCGGTTGATTGTCGGGTTGTACTATCTCCTTGTTCGTCCCCCGCATGAACCGATTGGTGGGAATCAAGATTCAGTTGAATTTTTTGTCTTTTAACAGGATCAATTGTTTTCTGAGACCTAATCATCGCTTTCCGCTTCTCAAGTTTGCTAACGTTACTATATTACAATAAGAGCGACTCCTCCCCGGTTCCGTTAACTGTTGTTACTCACGAATGATGGGCCTGAATCAAATCCAATTACGCAGAGTCACAAAATTGTTTTTTTTTCTGATCTTCCGTAGTAACACCCCTTTCCTGTTTTATTAGTTCAGACAATTTCATTTTTTTTCTTCTGATGGACGCACCATGTTTTGTCTGGACGGAAGTTGAATCAGTGATTTAATGGGATTTTGTCTCTTTGTCACGCACGTGTGCACACGCAATCATTATCCGTCACTAGTGCACGCACAGTGGCTTATTGTAAACATTACGGTTCCGTTGTATTTGCTAGTTTGAATCGAGCGAGTTCATGATAACTGGCCTACTATCGTTATAATGAGCCCCTAAGTTAACCACACACCTCTAGGCCAACAATATGCAGTGTGGATTAGTCGTGAAAATTTGACGATTATGTCGACTTTACAGCCTCATGCATGGTCCTCAGCCCAAGATGCATGGTTGTCTCCCCAAAACAACTTATTAATAGCTTCGTTAAGACTCTCTCCGTCCGTGCTGACTGATAGCTGGATTGCTTATGTCGCAACTGGAGGGAAAGGAGAGCGACTGGAACCGAGCTGTTTGTCTCCACGGCCGAACGTGTCCGATTCTAAACGAACTAGTGGGCATTTTCCTTTCACTTTTTAGGTTGCGCTAACCGTGGTACAGTTCTAGCCGTCTGAATGTAATGAACCTGCTATCTGTTTTGACGGTTTATTTCGTCAGCGGCTCGGAGATATTTCGCTTCTTATCGTTGGGAATCCACTGGGGGTTGTCACGGAACTAAGCTATCGGTAAATCTATACCTTTTGTTTGTTCTCATTCTGACGGCGGAGTTCGACTCAGTCGATCGTGCCGTTCTTTGATGCTGTCTCTCATTGAAGCCTCTACCAGAGGAATTCTTTTCACTCATCTAAATGCTGTATTGGAACACCCGAAGCTGAGTTCGTACTTACGGTGATCTTCCACGTGAGTTCACTGTGAGAAGTGATGTTCGTCAGGACACCCCTTTTTACGTTTTTTGATTTTGGCATCGTGATGGTTATGGAGAAAGCCTTATCCTCTTGTGAGAATATTGGCATTGATATTTACTGAGACAGGAATCCGTCTGACGTAGAATATGCGGACGAGGTTATGCTGCTGACTGAATGTCCAATTAAATTGTAAATTTTTCCGGATCGTCTTAACGGTAATGCAAGTATGTTTGGTATGCGTTTTGCACCTTTGAAGTGTATAACGTTGTCGGAGGACTGGATTGGCCCAAAGCCGAACCCCGTTCTTGCAAGAGAAGAACTGGGTGTGGTAGATGGGTCTAGTTATCTGGGCATTTTAGCGCGCTGGGTGGTCGCATGGCGAATGTAGTATCTTCGGGCATGCAGAAAGTTTTTGATATTTGCTAACTTGAGACATCTGTGACGTCGATGTGACATCCGGTTATCGATCAAAGTCGAGTAAGCACTACAAAGTCAGGTTGGTCGCATTAATTGGCCGAGAAACACGACCGTTGGGAACAGATCTACATCATCTGAGTTCATTTGTTGTGGGAAGTCATTCGGGTGAACGCAGTCAATTTACACAGTATGAACTCACACTTATTTCGGTCTCGTCGTGAAATTTTCGCTTCGTTTATCGCCCGTGTGCTTTACCTGAGAAGCAACAGAATGCGCCGTTTCTGGTAAAACTCACTTACTAGTTAAGAATTACGATGTTGCGTGCTATGCAGTCATAGGTGTTTGTTCATCTTCAGTGCGATTCTGCAATGGGGATTGATGATCCGTTGATGTATTCTTTAGTTAAGCACTGATCAAAATTCAGCAGAAAACCTTGAGCGAATCGTCCCGGCGATGGATTACGTACACTAATTTGTAGTTTTCTCAAATTTCGGCATCATCGAAAGCAGTCGATGCGCTGACATCTTTGTAATCAGTTCGTCGTTTTTTGTCGTTTTTGTAGAACCGGAATTTCTTCATTTGAGTGTATTTTATGCACGACAATACTAACTTCACTCTGTCGTCCGGCAACTCAATTTTTCTTTCAGACTTTACTATTTATGCATGCTGTGGGGACTACTGGTTTTCGACTGTCGTGCACACTATGGGGTCGTGCCATTTCAGGTCTTTCCAATACCTTTGTTTCTTTCGGCCGATCAACAGTTGCAATGACGGTGATTACACGAACCCATATAATCGGGGGTTTCTCTACCGTCAGTGGTCCTGCAAGTTCTTCTGTTTCACATAGCAATCGTCCAGGAAATAATGTAGTGGAAAAACTGAAGAAAAAGCAAGAATCTAGTCTTGGTTTTGGCGTACCGCTCACCACAGGCCACTTGAATAAAAAACGACAAGAAAAAGTGAGTGTCATCATATACACATATATATATATATATACTTACGAGTAAGTAAATTTATTACATAATATGTGTCATCTAAACTATTGGTAGGGAGGAGGACAATGAGCGAGAGAAGAAAGGATACAATAATGGTAATAATAATAATAATATTTTTGCTTCCCTTTGTATTTATTATGCGAAAAATGTACAATATTTCGGGAAGGGCTCCACTCCCATTTGAAAGGCTGCCGGTGGGGAAATTGACCGGCGATAAGATGAGTCTGGTCCGCGACCTATTCGTCCAAACGCAACGTTAACCGCTTGACCCACCGCCAATATAAGAAAATATTGTGAAGAGTTTGTTAGACAAATGGTGATGAAGCCAGTGGTCGGTGGGGTTCTCACTGCTGTTTAACACTGAACAGTAAAAATGATTCGACAGTGGGCTTTATACTACCCGGTTTCCCAAACCAAATTAGGGGATTAACTCAAGAAAACATCTATCGGTCTAAACTGCAAGGCACTCTGAGGTTTTCCTAACCCACTTGGAGCCGGTGACCGGTTTTTCACTTTATACGTTATTCGGATGGGGGCATATATATTCTGGGTGCCCAGTACTCCTCTCGGCTACAGGTGCCGGGGGCCCGGAACTATGTGCTTTGCGCGCCGCCCGTGGTTGTTTTTTATTCAAGGCCATCTGCCCTCGACCGAGTATCAAGGATTATTCAACCCAGAGGAACGTGTCGGTCCTTCTATTTCGTTCCCCTAGTTTAGTGCGTACATCTCTGTCCCGAGAATAAAGTATGGGATTCCCTTAACAGAAACCGTTTGAGACGCACGATGATTTGGGAGTGATTCTATGGATGTTCAGGTTCAGTAGTCATTTTGGAGTCTAAAAAATCCACCCCGACAACGCTGAGGCATTTGGATGTCTCTTATTGACTAAGTACTCCTTCTGCTGAGTCTTAGAGAGCCGTGTGTAGCACAGCGTGCGAATTATGTATAGTCGAATCTCCGGACAAATGGTCACATCAAGTGAGATGGCACGTTTAAAGAAGCTTGGTGTCAAGTTGACGATTTCTATGCTTTTTGATGCTTAATTTCACTGGGTTCTTATGTATGGTTATAGTAATAATAATAATAACAATAGTAGCTACTGTTTACAATTGATACGCATTGATTGGATGCTTTATGGAATCAACCCCAAGAAAATAATGTCACTTTCGGATTGTCAGCTTCGGGTAATCTGTGGCGCACTTCTATGCCATTTCCTCTACACCACTGGACCGGTTATTACCTTACGCTTTTGTAAATTGTTAACAGATTCATCTGTTATCTGTTTTGTTCAAGTTCAATGATTCGGAACCTAGAGTTTTTTTAATTTCTCCTCTGGTTTGTTCACAGGACCCGAAACTGCGTGACGGTAACGGGTTTATGGAAGTTGCAGCCTACGGCATTGCCCAACTGGTTGACTTGGATAGTCTGCGAAATGAGTTCGGGAAAGATCCTGCCTATCGACACGTTCCTTTGCCAGCAGATTTAAATCCTGAAGTGCTTCTCATCTCGGCCAATCCGAAATCCTCAGCCGATAGTCCTGTGCCACGGGACGCTTTCATTTTCAGGTAGGTACCAAGTACTTCAATGGCATCGTTCAATACAACCATTGTTTTTTGTATCTCTCAATCATATATGCATGTATCATTCTGCACCGGAAATTTTCACAGAACAACTGGGCTGCTTTGCAAAACTGTTCTTAAATCATCGTTGTTCAGCGCTAAACAACGGTGCATGCCCACTGCCTGCTACCTTTCCCCTTAAGTTACTCATTGCTATGAAAAGGAAGAATGTGCAAGATCGATAGGCAGTGGATCCGGAGCGGGCGGGAAAAGAAAAGAATGCCGTAGTAGCTAACGCATGAAATACAGTCTAGTTGTACAAACGCACTTTTTCAAATATTCTGCAATTCAACCTTACTGGCTTCTCTGGCTCCTGCGTCTCAATTTACACATCGCGCTGTTTTTCGTAGGTTCATGGCCCTATACTCATTTCATTTGCAAACTTGCTCACGATGTTCAGACTGAGTGATGCCAGTTTAATGACAGCGAAGATGTCGGTGTTACTGAGCTGATGCTAGTTGATCCACGGGTGAGAAGAATCCACAGACTCAAGACTAGTACTAGGTCTTATGGATCAGTCTTTCTCATTAGACATTCGAGGACGGTTCGCTTACCGTAAACAAAAGTAAGAACATCTAGGCAAAAGGGCATGGTTTTTCATACTTATGGCGTACCAACTAAACCAAATTTATTCCCAACCAAGTGGGTCGAACTTCCGAAATGTTTTGCAATAGGCCGAGTCATACGAAAGTCTCAAAACAAAGTGAGAACGATGTAGATATCCGTTATGGATTTCAGGAGCTATTCACTCTTCTGAGACGCGGATTCGTGTCGAACCGTCGTCTATGCAGTAATCGTTTCGGGGGCTACCTGACACGTCCGTCACATTGAGACTGCACATTGACATAATGTGACGGTTTGCATGCCTCCATGACCCAGGGAGCTATATAGGATGCTCTATCTCAAGTTGATGATTCGGTCATGCCTAGAAGGTCGATGGGTAGAGGCCCGATGAAGTAGTCTCCTGATCCTCTAAGTAAGGTTGATTTAAGCTGGCAACTTAATGAGGAAATCGAGTGAAAAAATAATTGATCCACCATATCCCATGAGTTACACGTCTACAAGAGATTCCATATTTCATGGGTTGCTGCATAGGATCATCAGGGCCCACTGCTCATTGAATTGGGCAGGGTAGATAGTGATAAATATGCTACTGCTCAGAATTTCCTCTTTCATTCAACCAGTCTCTTCTCTTCCCAACCGGCTGTCTTTGACTCCTCTGCTCATCCATAATGTCTCCCACTGATAACATGTCCGATTCTTGCAACGATGCATTGTCAAGTAGTATCCTAAGCGGTTTCAAATCTGGAAGCTCAGGTTTCCTAAATCCTCGTTAGCCTCTGAATCTTGGCTCCTTCAATGTGCACACCTCCGTGCAGGTTGGTCAACAGAGGTGCTTAGCGCTCACAACGCATTGACTCAGTGACGATTGATATCTGCCGCGTCAGTTAAAAGCCGATGCAAGATTAGAGTAATGCAGTTAGACTAACTGCATCAGATATCTCGTCAAGACATTTTCTTTGCATCTCAGGAGACGAAGCAGCTCGAGCTGCAGGTCAGCGTGATGTAGGAATGGTCTTGTCCAACTAGGTCGAAGTGTCCATTTCAAACTGGGTCCTGGTCAATGGTCGTTTATGTGCCGGAAGACTCCAGGGGTCAGTCGGTGTTCGAAAGGATAACTGTGTTAGGCGCAAGCTGTTTGTCATCTCGGCGTACGCTCACACAGACGGTAGCACTGACACATAAAAGGACAAGTTTTATGTCGAACTCGCCACTTTCGTTAGAAGAGCGAAAGCTCTGACATCATAGTTGCGGGCGACTTTAACACTCAAGTTGGAGAAATTAGTGTGTCAAAAGCTCGTTTGAGCGGGCTTTGCACCGTGTCTACTCAGGTTACGAATACTGGGAACAGGCTTTTTCAATTTTGTGCGGACAATCGTTTATTCGTATCCTACACAAATTCCCGATACAGTTTGCGCTGCACAGCGGCATAGCCCTCTAACTCCACAGGTAGTCCGCGTCAGATCAATCATATCACAGTAAGCTACTGTTGGCACAGTTCTGTTCAGAACTGTAGATCGCATTGGTCTACTTAAGTCGGATGGGATCATTTACCAGTTTTAATGTGGTCTTCGCTGCACCTAAATGACCATCGATGCAAACCATTAACCTGGTGGTCTGATTCATATGTTCTCATCAGAGCAAAAAACTGACGAACTGCAATGCGGAATCAAATAAAGCAGGCGGTGCATTTGGTAGCAGGTTTTGCCTGCGTTCCTAAGTCCGTTGCTTATCAAAAACACCGGATCTCTCAACAGTCGTTGACTCTGATGGTATAAAAATGCTAGCTCCCTAAATGTAAGGAGGTGAATAAGGTACGACGCCATCTACAGCATCTGGTGACGATATGCCTCTAAACGGGCCGTGAAAATGGGTGGGTTAGGATAGTCGTAGAATCAGAAGTAGCGGCTACATCTGGTAACTATCACGAACTGTCCAAGCTTATACGCGACACTGATGGGCAGCGGGTTTCGATCAGCGGCCTGGTGTGCGATGAGAGTGGAGAGCTTATTCAAGGCGAGCAGCTGAGGCTTGGCGGCTGGGCTGACTACTTTCAGGACCAGTTTTGCTGGCCCCTCGCTTATATAGTTAGTCTGACGTCAAAACTGCGGCTCCTTGGCAAATGTTACTTGACCCCTCACAGCGGAGTTGGACGTTGTCTGACATTTGATTACCAAAACGGGAAAATCGGGCGGGCACACTCCTCCATTTCTTTTCCAACTGGATGGGAAGGCATCGATTAAAACACTCGCCTCCTTGCTCCATGACATTTGGAACGAGGAGTGTATCCGGTTACCATGTGCTCATGTTTAAGAAAGGCAGAATCGGTGACTGTAGTAATCATCTCAGAATCGATTTAATCACTTTATCAGGGTTTTAGCTTTGATAATGATGTACCAACTGACACTGATCCACGAGATTAACGTCCACGATTAGCAAGCAAGAGTTCTTCCAGGCCGGGATTGCATCGACCAGATTTTCACTGTTCGGCTGTGTTAGTTCTTTTCGGCTCGAAAATTGCGTTCGATTCAGTTGGTCGAACAGCGCTATTCAGTGCTCTCCACCGGAAGGATTTTCCTGGAAAGTTTGTGACTCTGAGAGCATTGTACTCTCACACTTTTGGTCGCATAAGGATGAACGGTGAACTAGCAAGTTCACTCGAGACGACTAAAAGTATCCATCAGTGATGTCCCATCTCTCCTTTCTGATTTAACATCGTCATGGATGAGGTAGTGGAGGATTCTTTTGGAAATCTCCATTATGTGTCGAACTGGCAAACGGTTAAAAGCTATGTGACTGAGATTTCGCCGACGTTGTTGTGTGCTTGTCCGAGTCTACGGAACGTCTGCAACTTGCGCCGGACAGACTGACGAGGGCTGTAACTTCATTCGGCATGTGCTTTGGACCTTCATTTTTAAAGTGCTGTTACATGACTACAAGTTGGCATTTCCGAGTTTGAGACCTGGTGAGGAGAAGGAATAACTAACGATTATTGACTGTTCCACATACCTCCTTAGCACGACAATAGGAGTGAGATCGCGAATATCCAAGGCCCGAACAGCATACGATGGTCTGAAGCACCTATTGTACAGTAATGCACTGTCTTCCGTGTTGGCCGATGGGGCATTCTTTTCTTTTGCCGCCCACGTAGATCCACTGTCTATCGATCTTGCGTTTTCATTCGTTCTATAGCAACGCATAACTCGGGGATAACGACAGCGTTCATTAGGGCCTGTTCTGCTGTTTAACGGTGGACAATGATGACAATATTTGACAAGTCAAGGATTTATACTAATCAGTCACTTCGAGTTACATATTATTACGATAAGAATATGAATACTAGTGGTAATCCTAGTTATGGTTTGCATTCTTCATTCAGCATACCTGCCCACGACTAGTAAAATGTTTTGGAATGGGGTGGAAAACAAATCGAGCACGAAGCACGTTAATTCATCCATTTTGGATGTCTAAGCACGACCCTAAACAAAATTTTAAATGTCAGTGTTTTGTTTTCATTTGGATGGTTGCAATTGTTAGGGACGTACATTAGAAAAGTTGGGGCCTCAAATTAGCTGATATTTTCCACTACCTTTTAGTTCGTCTGAATCATCGTACGCCTTTTGTTTCTTAATCAGCTTATCTTAAAGACGCGCGTACAAATCGGGATAATCATTCAGCTATGGGAAATTTAGCACCCATTTCATCCAACCCAATATCACTGCATTGCTATGGAAATACGTTTTTAGAATGGAACATCTGATTGGTTACGAATTCTCACCCCTTACTTAATAAACTGAGCCACTTAGCGATCACCGCTAAAGCCACTGGTTTTGAGAAGAGCCTGCTTTTCCCATGGGGAGATCAATGCGAATTCTGAGTTCTGAATTCTGAACGGAGAACGATTGGTAAGTGCAAAGATGATGATTCATCGGATGCTCTCGGAACAGAAAGCCACGCAAAATTCTGCGACCGAGTTTCTCCTAAAATCGCACATTATATGGGCTAAGAATAATAATCCACTCGGAGTTTTCTTCTTTGTTGACATCAGCCTGGAAACGGATCATTTGAAAATAAATGACGCAACTTCTCCTTGTTTTTTGTGGATGCGCAAAAAACACGGTGAAAATTGTACTATCGATTGTATTATATTTGAACTTTTGCGTACATAGGTACCCTCATTTCAGACAAAATAAGATGCATCCGACACCGCATCGAAATACAGAGTTCGGAAGAAGCGTAGCGAATAATAAACACTTGAAATTCACGAGAGATTGTGACGTGATGATCTGTTCTCGTTTGGTGAGAATTTGAGGTAAGTAGGGGACATTTTTGAGTTCTTATAGATATCTATGCTAGAAAGTATGGAGCGGAAGGTAGAAAGTATGTAGAAAGGTCATTTTGTAGTGGATAGGACGGATCCCAAAGACTTTTATGTGCAAAATTTTCGAGCGCGGTTCGGTGCATGTCACATAGTTTGGTGCAGAGTTCTTTCAGTTGTATATGAGACGCACTATTAATGGTTAACAAATCATGACGAAGAGTTCCGGAGTCTTTCTTTAGTAGACTAGCAAAAATGACAGGGTGACAATAGAGTAGAGCGGGAGGAACACTCTGGTAAGGAAGTAGCGAGATAGTTCTTTGCTTTACCTAGAAATGTCGCAACCTTTTTACGGAGTATGATAGTCTCTTAGGATCTTTTTTACACCATTGGAGATGTGACAGTGCCATCTTAGGTTCATGTCAATAGTAATTCCTAAGTACTTGACGAAATCTACCCCAGTGATTGGTTCTTTGTTAGTGCAAGAAGAGTCAGCCAGGTAAACAGACCGAGAAAAAGTAAACAAACATTTGATACATTTTGGCAAATTAAGATTGAAGCCAGATCCGAGAGAAAAGTCATGAACGAGAGACAAGTTGTTGAAAAAGTTGAGAAAATCTTCAGTTCCAGATCCTGACTAACAAAGAGCAACGTCATCCGCATAGTTGAATAATTGACAAAGGGGAACAAGCATGTAGGTCGCTAATGTCTGTTGAAAACAAGTAAGAATGACTTCAGAATTATTTACCAGTCTTATGCTCTAATTTCTGTCATGTCAAGAAGCGATCATGTGATTTGTGAAAAAGCTGTGAACTTTTCCGCTATTTTGGCCGCCGGTCGTTAAGTGGGTTAATCATCCACCCTAAAGGGGTCAGTGGTTCGAATACCAGATCCACCGGTCACTTTGGCGGTGGATGACGATTCTCTGTCGCTTGGATCCTTACCGGGCCTGACTTATTAGGGCCTTGTTATTTTATATTACCTCAAGTTTCGAGGTCACAGTTGACTCTCCCCCCGTCCTGTCTGTGTAGTGGGTCCCAGTGGCTGTGGGGCAAACTCGTTCCACCGTACACATGCATCATCTGTGCCATAAAAATCTCGATTTGAAAGCTACAAAAGTTTGGTTGAAAAGGAAGATGTTGGTTGAGATCAGAACAACCAACTTCCCTGTGGACGTTTCATTTATTTGTCAGGTTTGTAACGTGTAAAGAATTACGAAACCAAATGTAACAATGCTCAGATCACTGCTGATCCATCGGTGTTGTACTATTGGGCTTTGCATGATCGAGCGTTAGAAATATTTAATACTCGGGCATCTGGGATGTAGATTTCGAAATCCAAATCGATCGCTCTGTTTTGTTCCTAAGCTTTTCTGGTGAATAGCTGCCCTTGATCTTCATCGGAACATATGCTTGCCTGCACTATTTCATGGGTTCTCACGTGAAGTACTTGTTTTGCAAACGTACCAATTGCTTAAATGCTCTGACAGCGTTTTCATTGTCATGTAGTTGATTAGCGGTTCCTAATTATCGAATGGATTGTGATATTTTATTCCTTCTTATGAATGACTCGATTGGTCATCGACGTTCTGCTCTGTAGTTGAATGTGTAGGCAATATTTTCACCTCTCATTTTGAAATCAGTCAGCCAACATACAATGTTCGATGTATGCTGCTTCTTTGTATAGTGTGGGAAATGTTGAAAATGAAACGCAGAAAATATTAGCCGAAAGATTTAAACTTTTGGAGAAATACGCTATGGAGTGCTATGGATACAGCTGCAGATAGGCCTCACAGCATTCAGGTAACTGACTTCGGCTTGAGCCATATCTCTCAGCGTCTCCAACACCAATAATCCTCATCTCTTGGACCCCAGCTACGAAGGCGGGAAGCACCAATCGAGACCAAAGCCGAAGCCAACTTCTTCATACCTCTATGCCAAGTCATCGCATGAGGGTCACGTCGCCTATTACAGCATTACCCAGCATGTGTAAAAAGAGCACGAAAGGAGGTGGACGATGAGCAGACATACACAATACCTGTCCAAGTCACCGAAGGCGATGTAGAGCGATTATCTCAGCCAGAGCACGACTGTCTGCACCCGATGTTCCCACCAGACTAGAGCAATACTATGAAGACATCGGTGGTCGAACCCAGAAAATTGCCGAGCATCCTCGACCCGAAGAGACCAAGTCTCGCAACCGTAAAGTAGAACATTACGAACTGTGGTATTGTACAACCTTCTCCTGAATAAAAGCCGGGTGTCGTGGCGGCGCCACAAATTTCGTGGGTTTGTGAGAGTTGCTTTGGCCTTCGCAATTAGTGATGAGACCTCCTTTCCAATACCGCCAAGAGTGATCGGGCTGTCAAGGTACTTAAAGCTCTTGACTAATTCTAACCGATCATCACAAAGGGTTAGTTCAGGCTCAGGCTCCTCCTAGTCTTGGACAAGTACCTTGCCCTTTGCAAGTGCAAAGCACATACCGTACCTAGGATGCCTCAATCACCAAGCCGTCTAATGCACTTTGAATCGTCCATGCAGTGGTGCTCAGCAAAGCGATATTATCGACGTACCGTAAGTCAAGAACTGTCCTCAGGGGGAATTCAGCTCCGCTATCTAAAAGTCCAGATGAAGCGTTCCGTAGGACATCGTCTACGACAAAGTTGGTCACTTGACGTATAACGGTATAACACTTTGAGGACGGATACACTTCTCAGCTACATTATTTTGCAACAGAGGATATCACAGTGCAGATCTATCAACAAAGTCAGAGGCTGTGCGAATCTACAAGAGCATGGTGATTATTGGCCTTTGGAAAATAAAGCGGTGCTCTAGCATCTGTCAGAGATTGAAGATTTGATCGGTGCATCCACGACTCGCTCGAAACCCATCCTGTCCCTCACGAGTTTGCCCTTCGTGTGTGCCCTACAATCTGTGAACAATAACACACGGAAGCAGACTTGACGCTATTGGGATTGTGTTCATACCCTTATGGTTAGCGAATTTACTGCACTAATCCTTTTTGAAGATGGAGACAGCGATTGACTCCCCAACGACGAAGGGACCCTCTCGGAGTACGAGATGTTTGAGAGCAAAACTTGAATTTCCGTGCCCAGTTCCATTCTTCCTTCTTTCTATAGAGTTGGGAAAACCCACCGGAGCAAGGTGCTTTATGAAGTCCTATGACTCGGACTTTTTTGAGGATCTCTGCCTCATTTGGTGGATCTGTCTTAACAGTCCACCGGACGGTTGCCGGACTTGTTGCGGGAGGCGCTGATGCTGAGGACTGGCTAGATTGAAGGTGTTCCGCTCAGCGTACAACGCTGCAGGTTATGGGTAGATCGCTTCGCTCACACAACTTATGCTTCCCTACCGGTGGCTTGTATGATGTGAAACAGCTTGTGAGAACTTACCATGATGGCATCAGATTCATCTCCGAAGCTCGTTGTGACCATCAGGTGTCTGGATACCTACGCAAACTTGCATTGAGTTCATGTCTCGTTGCGAGCCGTAGTTCATTATACTCGCTACCAGGTAGGGTGGGTTGACGTGCGTCAAGAAGATACAGAGATTCACCAGAAATACAGGATGTCACAGCGCGACGGATCAGGCCACAACTCACTAAGCCAGCAGACTGCAGGTTGTTCTTGATAAGCGATCAGTGTTCATTGATGATTTGAGGTGGGAGGAATTCTAGCCTTTCATCTAGTGTGGTTCGAAAGATTGATAGGCGAGTCGGATCAGAGAGCTTATCGCAATCCAACAGACGCTGTAACATGCCCGTTGAGCGCCTCCCAGAGCACAAGGGCAGTATAGTGGGGACTATTGCGTGGTCGGAGTCCAGGAGATTGCTCCAGTACAGCCAACATCCTTGTAAACAGCCATCTGTAGAAAACGTCGATGTGAGCGAATTTGGTACATCGCCGACTGCAATAGGGTGTATCGGAGATTGGAACCTCTGAGGCTCGTTGTGGGGAGAAGCAACTGAAGGTCTGATCACAGCCAACAAACGTTCTCCGTTTCCAGAAAATCAGGGATCAATACCAAACCGGCATCCTAGATGCGCAACATTTGAGGACTGCCTACCCAATTGAAACTGTGAAACTACTTTTTCCCTCCGACTCATAAGGAGACAATTTTGAATCAAAGTCGACGAGTGGCCTGAAGAAAGCTACTACGAGGACGATGATTCGACCATGGTGACATGTCATCCTTGGCCCCTGAGAGGGCGGCAAGCCGTCTTGAAATTATCAAGCTTTAGGCAATGGCGCGGCCTTTTCCATCATGCAAGACTTTAATACGATTCGATTGTTTGCTCTTGGGGACAGTAAAAGTTGCAAGCAGCCCCAATTTATGACTTATTCGCCAATGAAATATCAGCTTCTGGCATACTACTAGTTATTCAATTTTATCACGGGAGCAACCTCAGAGCTCCAAGCAGTAAGGGTTTCTATTATTCGCAACCAGTTCGTTTTATCCCCCACCAAATAATCGACCAAAAGCATTGTATGTCCCACAAGTTCATTGTTGGTTAGAAGTACACTTTAACTTGCTAACATTTTATTAACCGCCAAATTCCGTTAGCATATAACTTGTAGTACATTGGCAGTCCTTTCTGGAATGGTACGGTAATGTTATTCCTGTTCATCATTGATTTTCTGCATTAGCTACAATCAGGTTTCCAAGACCTGATCAGCAGATTACTGCAGATCCTATAAACGCTGTTCGGAAGTGATTTACTCCATGCATCCAAATGATTAGGATTCTTTTCTTACCTCATTTGGGTCCACTCGCTTCTTACGCGTGTCGATTTGTGATCAGCTGATCCCGCATCCATTGACATACATGCGCATAATGCGTCCCTGCTCACGTAAGACCAGCTTTTAGGATATGGTGCCCGTCTTAACGCATGCTCATTTGGAACGAACACTTTGAGTCAGTTTCGACTTGGATTTTACCATTGAGAAATCCCTTCCTAAGAACAAACATTTCCGTGATAATCACCCTGTGCAAGAGGGGGGTGGGTGACCAAGAAAAACCACTTGGCGAGGAAGAAGGCCGGTTTTTTTGGCCAATATAGACTCATGCATCTGTGTTTGAAATGAACTCCTTAGAATCTTACTGAATAGGTCAACGGTGGCAACTAACCTAGTGAGAAATAAACGATTTGCTCACAAGATTGATTATTATTCGTCGAATTTGGACTTCGCACGTTATCAACCGGTATCGTAGCACAGGCGATCCGTATACCTGATAGAAAAGTTGAAAACAATCAGCTCTTAGAGTATGCGTCGAACTATATCATGTTTTAAGTGCGCTTTCGATTTTATTTTTCAAATGACATTTATCATCTATTTTGTTTATTCCTATAGAAACGGTTCTGTTGTATTCTGGAACATGCCCGAATCAGAGGTAAGTCTGATGAACAGCCTTCCGACGTTTCTGTTTTGCTTCTAAGCGCTTGATTTACACGGGCTGTACGCTTCGGTAACTGTTTAACAAATAGTAGCACACAGTAGTAAACAGTATGAAGTAGTGCAATAGTACACAGTAGCACAGACGCAATGACCAAAGTGCGTCGGAGCCTGTCATTCTGAAATTGTAGTTTCACACAAAACCAATTGTGATAGACAAGTAAATCAGTTCCAAGTTAGGCTCGCCGGTGAACAGCCTATTTGGTCAATCAGCACGGACAATCTGTTGCGTCGTCCATGCAATTCTTATCGTTATTCCATTGTTGATCTGATTCAGTGAGAGGTCAGTATTTTTTCTTGTCGCAGGACATCCGTAGTTGAAAAAGGTTTGTGCCATCTTAAGTCTGCACTAATATTGGTTTACTGTGGTTGTTTTCTGCAAGAAACCGCCATTGTTATGCAGACATCAAGCATGAGGGAGTAAGCCACTTCATTAAATATATACTTCGCACTAATTTCTGTACAGATCTTACACCGTCGGAACGATGGCAAGAAAGAGGAAATTAAAAGACACCGGTGTCGAATCCACGCCTGTCAATTGTTCCTGAATTCCCTCTCACGTCATAGATTATCCATCATCATACGTGATTCCTCCATTGACCGTTGTGCTGCTCGGCTTCCCAGTTCAAAGTAGATCTATTTGTTGGAGGGTGCACCCCTATCCTTTGTACAAACGAGCGCAATCTGCAATGTACCAGAGTTGTTCCGGTCGGGCCATTGAGCAATTGAATGGTTTCTGTGCCTCTCCTGATAAACTGTCGGGTCAGTGGAACACGGCAAAGGTCTTACTTCTCTGGCAGGCTGCAATCACCGCATCATAGTACAACCTGCCAACCTCTAGTATTTTCAGGGAGAACGCTTACCAGGCGAAAACCACCCTGACCTCGACATTGCAACTGCTTGTTCGTACCCGTCTACCCATTGAGCTTCGGCTTAACCCACTCACGGTTAACCATCAAAATGGCGATCAGTTCTTTACCGGCAATCTGGAGACGTGCCTGGTGGCAAGTAGCTCTCATCCGAGTCCTGGATGAAACTAGTTCATAGCCTATAACCGGTAGACACATTCGTTCAGCTTCCACGTTAATGACCAGTGAACTTACGCTGCTCCCATAGCGGAAGTATTTTTTTATTTATCAAAGTGCAAAGACGAAGGCAGGTGTCAGGAATCCTCCACCGGGTTGACTGGTGTGGTAATCAGTTTAGAGAAGTTGGCTAAGCCTTTTATTTCAAACTAGTCACAGAATGCCTACCTTGGTGTACGTTGTTTTTCGAGACAGGTAGTGGCTAGACGCTGATCCGTGGCGATCAGTTGATGAAATTGCAGCAATTTGTGTAAGACTTAATCATTGGAGTGGCTAGTATAGACCCTGTTAAACTATCGGGTTGAGGTCCACGAGGTTCCTCAAAAACGATGGTTTAAAACAATAAGTGATACGGCCGTTCTTGCGTTCAAAATCTTTACTGACCCATATATTTCTTAAATTTATTATTCCTAGATCTCCTTTCCTCCTTCAAGCTGACGGTGATGTGGGATAGTGTTATGGTCGATGACCATTCCAAGGTTTTTGGAGCCGCAGATTTTATTTCTGCTACTAATTTTCCAAAAGAGTCTATCCTTTTCTCAATATTTCGAAATTGACGTTATTTTAAATATTGCGCGGTTGAATATTTTTATATGTCCGCGAAAAGATTCACAAAAGCCCGTTCTGTGATTGGCTAGTCCACACAACAAAACTATATAAACGATAGAGCTCACTTGAATTCTGACTTGTGTTGGTGGGTAACCAATAAACGCGCGGCAGTACTCTGTGTTCGTCTTCTCTCTTCCGCTAGCGGGTTGGGCTAGCTGTTCGTATTTCGCGCCGCTTATTGTTCCGTGTGGCTGCTCATTCAAGGGAGCAGCAGATCTGTCCCATTCGTTGTGCGACTACGGGCCTTGAGTCTTGAGCCCGAGCTTTTTGTGTCTCCAACCTCTGCGTGTGTTCATGTCCTACTAGACTACAGGCTGTGTGCTCCTGTGATATCGTGCGCTGCGAGTACTTGCGTCTTGTGCTTCAGTGTGTGCATAGACCAACCAAACTCGGCAACATAACAGATAGCAACAGAAACCAGAGTATGTTGGTGCAAGCTTAATGGTTGCAGTGACTGAACTGAACTTCTTCTGCGGTTCGATATCATGTTTTTGCCATATTCCGGCTTCGATACGAATTTGCATTTGATATTCGTAGTCAGAATTTGTCTCCTCACTGTTTATAGCATTTCCCGTAATTTAAAAGTCAAACATCACGATATAACTGCTTTTCAAACCATAAATAATACCGTTGGTAATTTTGGATTTTCGTTGAAAGTAGACTTCTTCGGAGGCACACGATCGATTTCATCGCTAAGGCTGCTCATCAAGCATGCGTGCCCGGTAAACACGTCCAGTCATCTCCATCTTTTATCTTTCACTTCCTTCATTGATGAAACGACAGTGTACATCGTTTTTTAGGAAGGGGGCCGCGGCCAACAGAGGGCTGCCAATTGGGGAAGTTGACCGGCGGTGGTAGGTTTCGACCTCGTGACCTTCGCGTCCAAATGCCACGGCCTTATCCGCCTGGCCAAATGGGCTCGTACATTGTTACACAAATTTACTTACATTAAAAGTTGAGACTTAGAACCATGTATCCTGTTTCCAAAGTTTATGCTTGATTTACCGACAAAGAACTTTCACAAATCATCTTTGTGTTTCATAAATGTACTCGCTATCCGTGCATTCTTCGAGTGATTCAAATGAGATTTTAGCGCCCTAAGTGATATGCAATTTCTGGATTATGCTCTCATGTCTAAGAATGTGTCGTCGGGTTTGCAATCTTGTTACTGGGTGACCCGCTGCACTGGCATCATTTACGCTTGCGACGTAGCGTACAATAATTGGACTTCGGTTGTTTTATGACTGCATTGAACCGAACCACTCGAGTCGAAGAATCGGAATACACAGCTGAGTTGCTACTGGATGCATGAAACCATGCTGATCAAACGCAAGAAAAGCTTCTGATTAGTGTTGAACAACGATTCGGACAAACCACAAAATACGTACCACTCATTTCATGACGTATTAGTTTGATAGTATGACATCCAACCCGTCTAGCTTGACGGAAAGCTATATTCAGCCAAGTGTAACAAATGAAATTTTTGTTTGACAGATTCTGCAAATCTCGAATGTGAAAAGTTTTTGATCTTGGTAGGTAGGTGTTCCACTAGCTGAGCCACAAGGCCACGCTGTGATCCAAAAATCGTTCCACATTTCGAACAACTCAAAAGTTCATCATCTCTAAGAGTAGCCCGGGTTTTATGAGTACTTATATTTTTTGTTAATTGGAATCCTCTGCGTGTCTACACGATTTCCTGACCCCAGCATGACACTTTACACGGTTGTGCAAAAAAGTTTCTAGTAGAATGCAGAATCAAGCAACCAGATACGGTCATCTTAAGTCTTGGTTTCACACGCGTTTAGAATGTGCGCATCATGCAATGAATCGCACATTTTAAGGTCAATAAGATTGTCTGGAACCAAATTCGTTATTCGGCGCATCAACATCTGGGAACACTCACCACGGTCGTCTGTTTTGGGGGATTGAATCAGTCTTCACTACGCAACATGTTTTGCCAGTGATGATTGAATGAATTGGCCAAGGGCCATCACTTTTGATTGTTTTCCGGTTTCACATATTATTATGGACGATCAACGCATTACCACAAAACCAAAGTTTGTAGTCCGATCAAAATAATGCGGTGATTTCAAGCAGCCAGGAATTTCAGGTTAGAAGTTTAATTAATAAACGAGAATCGAGCTTGGAAATTTTTAGGTGAATGTCTTTAAAAAAGTGGAAAATTCGGACATTTTGAACACTGTTCACTACTGTACTGTTTTGAAATATCGCTCCAAAGATTTCAAAATTCTTAGTAAAGCCGTTCGTAATTTTGCATTGACATGAGTGTTTACTACGATGTCGGGATGCAAGCAAACTGAACTGTCGTAAAAAAATCGTCTGATCATTGTTTGGTCACTTCACCATAGTTTAGATATCAAGGCCTCGGTTGGAGTCAACGCATTTCTCGTTAGTTGAAAACATAACCATTGACGAAACTCACACAAACCCGTTAAATCATGTTAGTTGGTCACACAATTTGCGCGCGAGGCGCCCGTTCACGGTTTGCATTGACAAAGTTCGTGACCCAGATTGTGGCCGCTGAAAAAACTGATCAACAAATAACTAATTATATTCAAATGGTAGTTAACAGAACCCCCCCCTAGAGTCGACCGCGGAAAAGAAAATTGGTAATTTTGATGATTTGCAAGAAGAGTGGTAAATCCACTTATGCAAGTCACAGAAAAATAACGCTAGTAGATTTTGCATTCAAACTGCTCATGGGCGTCATCCTCTGACGTTTCCATGAGAATCAGACCGGTTCCCGGCATTGGCACACCTTCCATAGGCTGACGACCTCTGTATTCCTGAATCTAAAGGCGCTGTTCAACGCAGCCGATTGTACAGTTCTGTCGCATTCTCTATCATGAAAAGAAATTTATTTCACCTATCCAGTTGTAGTATGCGAACAGCTGAAACCGGTTCCATGTTTCCGGTAATCTTTCATCCATGTTCACTATGAAATATTGGTGTTATTCAGGGTTTCCCCCTTTCATCTTTTCTTATCAGTTTTTTAAATTGCTATGATAATAGAATTCGCTTTATCCTCATCCGGGAATACTGGCGTCGATAGATGTTCGGACAATAAATTATCTGATTTATAAAATGCGGAGCATTTTGCGCTGTTGAGTGATGGTCTAAATGAATTGCAAGTTTTTCTTGACCGCGTGAACGATAGTATACCTAGGTTTGCGATACGTTTTCCGCTTTCGAAGCGTAAAATGCTGTTGCAAGATTGGATTGGCTCAAAGCCGAACCTTGTTCATGTAGGGAATGATCTAGGTGAAATAGAGAGATTTGAATACTTGGGTATTCACATTACTCTTCGTTGTCCTACATCGGGTAGAATTTCTTTGCGGACACAGAAAGCTCGATTTGTATTCACCGATTCGAGGCTCCTGGTTGTCAGCGTAACATCCGGTTTTCGATCAAAGGTCAAGCTTACACGGCCACGATAAGGTCGATCAGACTATCCGGTTCGACATATGAGAGCACGGAAAAAAGCATGAGAAAACTGTCGATGTCTGAGTTCCGTCCTCTTCGGTACATCCTTCAACTATGGTGAGGGAATCTTGCTAACCCCGTAAAGGGGTAAGAGATTGAGCCACGGAGCTCAGCTAGTGGAAAATGCACTGCATTTTAAGATTGAACTGCTCAAATCCGTAAATCCACTGTTTTGGCGTACGCTGTTTGCTGAGGCCGGTACTGGTTGGAAGATTGATCAGAATGAACAATCCATGACGTTCTCGAAAGGTAAGAAAATTTAGCCCATGAATTATCTTTAGTTAGTCAAGTTGGGTTTCTGGACTGGTCTCACACGCGACGATTGGAGACAATGACTGTTGTAGCTGAATGTAGTGATCAATGGCGTTCATGTATTTAAACTATTTTTGTGTCCCTCTTGTTCTTCTGACTTTTAGCCCTGATTTTGTTCATTCTCTGATATTCGGCGCCGTGAGATAGGAATCAGAACTAGATCGGATTGACGTTAGACTATCGGTCGTACAAACTGGGTTGAGACGTCGGTCGGCCAAAAGCCAGTTGGAAAGCACTTAATGCACCAAGACACGAGCTTACTAGGATGTTTTTCTCTCCTTTCGAGCTCACTGCACTGAGACTGAAACGTCGGTAGGATTTTTTGTTGACTTGGATCCAAGTCGATTGGATTTTTGTAAACACAGTGAAGAGCATAACAGATCAAGATGAGCAATCATGCGCAAGGCTGAGAATTATCATGCTTGAAGGAGAACCGGTGCAACATTGATTGATAAGAAGGGGTAAGTTTATTGCTATGGCGAAAGAGTAAGTGTTATCTTAATACTACACATATGAAGTAGACTGGTCATCAAGAATGGCTTAACATTCTGAACATAAGTACGTCCGTAGACAAACTATTCAACTACGCTTCATAGTGCGTCCACTCACTTAATGAGCGTATATCCTATACACCTAACTCGATGGGTAAATCTGAAATGTTCCGCGGCATGAATCCCATCGGTTGGAAATTTCACTGTTTTCTAGCCTGTCCTGGACAGTTTGTGCAATCGCCAAGTGCCCTGTCGGACAATGCGCACCAGCGACCGTATGGTCCATATGTCCCTGCCCGTGACAAACTTTCACCGCACATTCCCACAGAAATCGAATCGAGCAGTTGTTCGTGCTTTATGTTCTGACCTTCGTCTTTCACCTGTCAAGGCCTCATTCGATCGGTTAGGGTTTCGTTAATGTTACTTGGAACTCTCGTTTGTAATTCTGTCGTAGTCAATAGATTTCTCTTCCCTTACTCGTTCTCCTCTTGTTTCGCATTTACAGCACCGTTTGTTCCTCAATCGAGTTCGTCCGTTCTGTACCGAAATACTTCCTTTGCAATTGGTTGAACGAGAAGACTTACAGTTCCAGTTCACCGAGTAAGCAATTCTCTATCCCCGTTATTCACACTCCATTCCGATACCAACACAGGGATTTTTGTCATGATGCGTTTAATCATTATCGGGGTCATTTCAATCCCCCACTACGTACGTCTGTTGCCAGTTCAAATAAATCTCGTGTACATACAATTAAGTTCTCGTTATCTTTATTTTAGGCCTCTCATCGTAACAACCTTTAAGTCCATTTAGGGGATTGGCTTCCTAACCGTCACTTAATTCACCCGGGGATGAAATTTTCCCTCTGCAATCTAAAAAGATAGTTTTTTTAACGCATGATCATGGGCTTTGTCTCTTAGGTTTACTGCAATAAAACGTGGTCCGACAAACATGATCTTCAAACGTGGCGTGGTGTAGAACCAACTAGATTATCAATGGATCAGGCGTGATAACAAGCCCGGTGAAAAACAAACAGCTGACTACCATCAAAGTGACGGTAGATTTTAGATTCAAGGTGGCAGACGCTTGATCCAGCTGACTAAACAAGCATCATCACTAAGCGTTTTCCTTGTACCTGTTCTGCCAGTGGTGGTTTTTGTCCCCAGTCCACTGTTCACCGTGATTACGACCAAGTTAAGGTTGTGCTGGTGAATGAGTGTCACTCTGTTGTCATCAGTTAGTCTCTTGTTGATGTCACATTTGAATGAGTTGATTTCGCGTTTGTTTCACTGGCCGGCATTATCGATTACTTTCTGTAACTATACGAAAATTATTGGTTAGATGACCCTATTACTTTTCCGTATTGCTTGCTTATATTGTTGGGTGTGCACACTACGCTTGACAAAAACAAGCTAAGTCTGATCGCTTGTCACAGGGAAGCAATGTTTTTCATCTCCTGTTTCTGGTGTAAGAGTTTATCGCTTTTTGGGATCAATTTCACGTCTATGAAGAGACATGTATCGGTCGATCAATCGCCCACGTAAGGAAACAGTTACTGAATGTAACACGATCGATGAATCCGTCGCTGAATGTTGCTCTTTCAGTCTGTCTTCTCAATTCAGTAAATTATACATAATTTCTAATGAATTTTCCGCCTTTTTCAGCTACACCTAATAATTGTGTCAACCATTTGTTTGGGTTTCTGATCATGTCCACTAACTCAAGAGTTTTCTCGAAGACGTCTTATTTCCATGTTGACTGTATTCACTGTAAACCAAATTCGCATGTGAATAGGCCACCACGATCTAAGAGAATTAACGGAAAATTCACTTGAACTTACAAAAGGTCTACTGGGAATTTCAGTGTATGCACCTGAATTGGGAGTGGTCTAGTTCGATTGCGTCCTCCTTAATTAAACAGGAACAATCAGTGAACTTCTGGCTGATCCAAACGGTTCCTATTTACTAGCCTGAACAAGAGAATTTATTCAGCTTATCGGTTAGTCATACATTAGTCATCACTACTCATTAGCCAAATCAAGCGGTTATTGTTGATTAACTTAATTCAATCGCTGTTGCTTTTCGGTGGGCAGAAGTCCCTCCACTGCGAAAAGCGAACTTTGTTTTACTGGACCCGTTGACCTTGACCCTTGATGGGTACTACTAGGGAAGGCTACGAGGTGATGCCAAAAGGCCGCTTTGTTGTGATATGATGAGTCATACGACAATGAGATCAAATTATACTCGGGAACAGACCAGCCAGCCAGCTCGTTTGGGCTGAGGTGAATGGTACACTAGTCCGGGGTCCGATCTGCTGCAATCGGGGAGGCAAAGTGGGAATCCATCCATTTGCCCTGATAATGAAAAAAGTGGTCTGATTTTCTTGGCGTGTTCAAAGGTGAATGGAGACGCTATTTGATTTGAAAATCAAGTGACAATGTGTCTGACGGACGAGGGCAATTGGCCAGTGAGTTTTAACTCGGGGAGACCTATATGAGTTGTTTGATTATAGCAGATAAAGGAGCAGTCATGTTGACTGGCCAAAGCTCATTTGACCGTGCTCGCTTGATTAAGCAGAGTGAGACTGAACTGTATTAATTCTCACACTATCTCGGGATTGTTTAAATTATTCGGAAATTCCATTCGGTGAGATCTCGTTCCTACAGGCCTGACACGTGATCCATCTTACTTGGGTGCATTTGTGCACATGTACTGTAAGGTGCACTGATTATCTATGTATTGTTCTACAGTCTGCGAACAGATGTACTGTTGGGAAATTTTGTGAAGCAGAGATATGTTCTTACTCAATTCAGAATGTTTTTGACAAATCCGATCGATTAGGGTACCTGAAGCCGCTAGAGTAAGCAACAGCAGTAATTACGTCTTAAAACGAGTAGGACAACACTTATCCGGTGCATCACGGAGTGCTTACATCCAACACGACACTGAAAGCATGGGAGCTCTTCATCGTTGTTTCCTCCTTGTTAACAGTCAGTAGCAATGCCTATTCGTCGCGCCTGTACTGAGCTGGGAACACCGGGGCGAACGATCGTGAGTCGGACTTCATAACCGTCTGCGCTAACTGGGTTGGTTCGCGACAGCTTATTGAGTTGTAACGCGATAGTTTAGAATACCCATGCGCCACTGGTTCGGATACGATGGATGTACATTGCCAATGGTCTCTAACACGGATAAAACATGATTTCCAGTGGAGATTTCGATGCATGTGTTGCATACTGAGCCGTTTAATTAAAAGATTGAATTCCCCTCTACTCAGGCTGATTGAGTTAACTGATTCCAGAATAACCTCCTCCTCTGTTTTCGATTCTGTACACAGGACACCTGAATTAAAGCTTAACAAGCAACATAGTCTGTAGCTTTACAATGGCTCAACGAATTCTGTTGCACCCCGCGGATTTCTTGCAAAAATGATAGGTGGATGAAATGTCGGCATTGATTGGTGATTCTCGTCTGTCAAAACACTATCTTTGAAGTCAAAGCAATTTATTGATCGACTTATCGCTCCATTGGTTACACTGGTTCTTTTTATTACAGGCATGCCAAACAGTTGGCAAATAGCACAGATCCCTCCTCTGCATCGTGTCAATGGCAATTCAGCTCATCCCCTCGATGTTCTTCAATATCGAGCATAATGTAATCAAATTCTCGATAAACAAAATAATTCGACTACTCTGATGCTCAATCTGATTTTTATCGCAAACTAATAAACACTTGCAGTGCACATTATAGGGTGCCAATTCTGCGGGCACGTGAAACTGGTGATCCCTTCCAGCTCATCCACGTAACCAGGATTAGTGTTTTTCAATGCCCTCTTCCATGGAGTTCAGCCAAAAACAGTCAAAACAACTGATCATGGAAGTTACCAAGCTTGACTGCACAGAATACAAGTGAATTGGTTCGTCAGGTTTTGGGGGTTGGGAGGTGGGAAGGAGTGGAAGAGGACGTCGGATCAGTTTATCATGTGAGGGCATTTGAAACGTTTAGAACCGCTGCGTTTTCTGTCGTAGTACAGTCAATCGGTTTCCTTGTCTCATTCACCGTACATGAGTGTAGAGCAAACGAAACATGCCACATTATCACTAGAGTCCACGAACTGGCGGGGAGCGTGATCCGAAATTTTGACCCTGGAGGTTGGAGTGAAAGAGAACCACGCAAGATATTACTAGACCGGTTTGACAATGAGCCTAATCACAGCGAATTAGTGTCTGACACCAAAGTGAGCTTCAGATCTCTCGTCTTTCTGGGGTGACAGACGCTTAATCCACCTGATCAGTTCCATTCGGCAGAAAGTATTGTGCACCTTCATACCCTGATTCCCAGCTTTTCGAATTCACGTCTCTAATCGATTTATGCTTCCTTTAATCCCTTCCCGACAAAGGAGTCCAACTCGCATACTGGATGAAAATATCCATTTACAAACTCAGGAGAGTCGAAACCCTTCTGCTACGCACACCAAAACAACGGAACCACTATCTGCGCCATCCGTGAGTACAACATCTGATCGTGCGACAGATGCACCGGGAATAAATCCCGACCCTCCGTTATCAGTCACACTAAATGCTGAGTCTTTCGGTCTCCAATGGCCTCGTCTTGTTCCAATCGAAGATCCCGTTCGCATGGAGCAATTCGCATTTTCAGATGCATTAGCTTTATCCGGTAATTACTGTTCGCAAGTACATGCACACGCTTTCACCCTTTCTCCATCATTGGTTCAAGTCATTTAAGCTGTTTATCTTGTCTCATTTATTGGTCTAGAAGTGTATTACTCAATTTTGTCATTTACCAGGCAAGCTAGTTTACCTATCCGGTTAATCCATCAATCGATCAGTCGCTTAAACTGTATCACTCATTTGATAGCCTACTTACTAGATGCGGTCAAGATGTCCCAAATCTCAGAGCTAATTTCTGTAATACAAGGTATTTCGAAGGATGAGATGTTATCTAAATTGAAAGTCAACCGCCGAGGACAACACGCTGACTAAAATCAGGTTGGTTGCTTTTCCTGAGGAAGTTGGTCGCTGAACTCGGCGCTTAGTTCGTCAGTGCTTGGACAATTTTGCCTCGATGACGAGCTGTTTCAGAGAAGCTATTTAAAATAGATGGATCTTGTGTTGTATTGTATTATATAGAAATTTTGCGTACAAAAATAAAGTTGCATTTCAGTCAAAAAATGTGAGGGTAAAAATAAAATAGGAAAAATTTGCACTCGTCATCTTGTAAAATTTTGAATGCTCAGAGCACATTATGATAGGTTGCTCGAGAATTCGTTTGAAACCCAATCACGGTTTGTCAAAATGCGTGCTAAATATGAGACAGTGGAGTTCCTACAGATATTGATTCTAGAGGGTGTGGAACGAAAAGCGGATCTTGTCGAAATGAGAGCGACACCTCCAAAGATCGTTGCACAGGGGATACGTGAGTTGTGAAAGAATTTTGTGGGCAAATTTCTCATGCTGATAAGTGCTGGTCACAGATTGAAGGACAACTCAGTATGAAAGACATACGGTTAATGGTTGATAGCCCTCGGCGAACAATTTTAAAGTCTTTTTTAAACAAACCTGGAAAAATAACAGGAGAACAGTAGAGAAGGACTGGGAAATACATTGGTATACAAATCAGGAAATGGTGCTTTGTTTCACCTTGAACTGCCGAAGCTTCTCGATTTGAAACGACGGCCGTCGGAGATTCTTCACACAGGTAGAAATGGGAGAAGTTCACTTCAGATTTTTATCAATAGTAACTCCTAGATATTTCACAGAATCAATTCCGGTGAATGTTTTTGATTTGATGGAAGACGTTTCGAATGGGTAGGCTGATCGAGAGACAGAGAGAGGACAGACATTCGAAACATTTCGATATGTCGAGATTTAAACCAGCTCGTGCAGACAGATCGTAGACAAAAGATTGGTTGTTGGTAAAATTTCAAAAATCATATTTGGGTTAGCAAACTAATTTCTGGCTTCTCTAAGCAATGTCTTCAAAAAAAAAAAAAATAAAACGTACTCATCATCTCTGCACGCCCCTGACGATTCGAAGATGATTCTAGTGCCAATTTTATAAGAGAATGAGGAGGTATAGGAATGACTGAACAGATGGGTGCCCACTACCAATACGCTACAAGTGGCAGTAATATTAAAACTTGTCGTGTTAATCCGAACCAGTGTCGTCTATCTATTCGTATGCAAAACACTGATGACATCAAAAACCCTTACTCTCGGGCCTTGTGTCGTCTTTCTGGCGGTTAGCCTTGCCTAACTGACGAGAAATTCTGGACGAATCACCGTGTGATTCTTAAATGGGCTCATCATTTATGCGCGCTCCTTATGATTCAAATGATATCATACTGTCATCGTCCCCAAGTTTCTAACTTCATTCCAGTCAGGTTCCTAATACAAAATTGTAAGTTTTCTATGCCACGATATTTCTTTTCTTACTTATTGATAGCTAGTTTTATTTCAGACCTCCGAGTACCGGATACCCAGAGGTGCAACTGGGGACTTTGGGCCAAGTGCTCCAAGTTTGTCAGTCTAGCGCTCACTGCTCGACCTAAGAATGCGCAGCAGGCGGTTTTGTGGCTACACGAATGAGGTAACAACCAACTCGAGACACGTAATGACGTTCAGAAAAATGCAGTTGATTGTCGTGTTTTCGAATCTGGCACGTAGGTTTTCCGTTTTGATTGTGCAACTGTCAGATCACTGTAGGTCTGAAACTCAAACACCAAATGTATTCGTTAAATACCATTACGAAGGTCATACTTACTCTGACACGACACTGACCGATATTGAATGGTCTTTTTTCGTCGTCTCGTTTCATGTACTCCTCCTTTGGCTTCGCTGACGGACCGCCTGGTGCCCTAACGCATTCCGTCGAGGGATAGCGACGGTTTCTTATCCTAATTTTTGTCCTCTCTGCGAATCTAGTATTGTCTGTTTCAAGAATGAATCAAGATGTGTGAACACTAATTTTCTGAGGTTTTCGTTTTTTTTTGTTCGAAGTTGCTCCGGTTTACTAAAATCTTAGTCCTTGTTAGGTCGCGCGGTTTCCTTACAGCTGATGCTCACTACTTCTTATCCAACTTGAAAGACCAGAGCGTTAGAACAACTATAGGGGCGAAATCAGCTGAAGAGCACTGAACTCCAGACTGGCTGAGTCTAGGCGATTGATTGAACTGACGACCCTGGGGGCTGCAAATAGGTGAAGTGTTAGAACTGATCGGTGCCACGAAACTGTTTGCTGACTACATACAGCAGCTATCCCAATATCCACAGATTGTTCATCCAACAAGGCCCATGTCTCATTGGTTTATACGCACGACGGGGTAGTACGCGACTAGGAGCAACCAAAGAAAGTCGAGTGGAAAGAGTTTAGACTATCGGAGCAGTACAATCTTAGTCGATCCATCGTAGCTGTGACACGGCCACTTCAAAACAAGCAATTCAGCCGAGGGTTAAAGGGGAACTGTGACACAACCGTCGGAATCATAGAAACAAGAACAAATAGGTCGGGCTGGGCATGCTGATCAATCAGAAGTACTTGCTAGGGTCAGGCAACATTGAGTGGGTTTCAAACTAATTGAAGAAGCAAAATGAGAATACTTCAGACAAGCGGCAGTCAAACAGACAACACATGAACAACAGCCATCAACACTGTGATCGACCGTGTGAATCACGGTGCTGTGGACAAGCATTTAGCTAGACCCAGAAAACGGGCATAAAACTCACAAGATCAAAGGGGTGGCGTTATCGATTAATCGCTAGCCATACGACACGGTCGCAGTGGGCTTTTATTTAAATCAGCAGTATCCTTAATGGCGGTCACAACAAAGAAATCGAAATTTTAGGCATCCGTGGGTATTTGGAAGTGTATTCCGTTATATGATTGACGCGCATGAGTGTTGTGTGGTGGAGCGCACGTATCCATGGTTTCATTGGTCAAATTCCCCATTGAATCCTGTCAGGGGTTCTACAGCTGTGCCTTATTCGCTTGTTTTCTACCAACTTTTTCACTTATCACAAAATTTTTCCCGTAACTGACGGCGTAATCAGTTAACATGGTTGAAAATTCAGTGTGTTTTGTTCAATTCGCCCTGCTTTTTCAAAGGTCATTGGGTGTCTGGTTCACGCAGATATTGGGAAGCAAGCCTGTTTCATTGATCCCAACGTTGGATGCACCTAGGTCCGCTTAGAGAAATGGTAGTTGCCGGTAGGTACTTCGCATACAGAGCTTTCGTCACGAAACCATTTGCATAGCGAAAATCTATCGCAAAGTCTATTGGTGTAAAGTCTTAGATACGACAGATACGGAACAGCGGTTGAAGATTTCGGGAAGTTTTTCGATTTATGGGTTACTTTTTAGGGAAGCTCCGTTCCCATCGTACGACCGTAACGGCATTCACCGCATCGCAGTTCGTTGTAAATAAGAGCTTCCAGATGAGTAGAGCAATCGTGTCAGTTTCTTGGTTACTTTTACATCCAATAGAACGCGTCGCACACCCAGTAACTATTGCCTAATAGAACTTGATCACAACTTCGTGGTTTCCAACTTCGAATTCGTCGAAGATATTCTCCCAGAGTACGTTTGAAGTTTTCAGCCGGTACTTGCGTGTACATGCAAAGCCAAGACTATCAGTCTTGAAATAAATATCGCGAAAACAATTTATTCACGACATATTGGGACATACTACTGAATGCGACAGTGATGAGACACTAGAACTGAGGCACGATTCGAAGTATCCAGGTTGTTCTAGTCAGAGATGCATGGCCAGATAAGAAGCGACTATAAAAATCATGTTGACTGTACGAGTAAAACGTTCATAACCAGTGTGGTCTCGCAGTGCAATGAATCTCTTCGCTTGACCGACGGTGGTCAAGCGGATAAGGTTGTGGCGAGGAAGGACGGGTTCGAATCCTCCCACCGCCGGTCAGCTTTCCCACTTGGCAGCCCTCTGATGGCCGCGGCCCCGTCCTAGAAAATAATGTACAATTGTTTGTTCATCAGTAGAGGAAGTAAAATAAAAATGATCTATCCAGTTGCTCTGCGTCGAGTCCCTACGCGCACATGTAAAACTTGATCACTGGGAATAGAAGACAAAAGTCTCAACTACTTCTGGCTTTGCCCGAAGTAAAGCCGTATGATCACTTTTCAAGCGTCATCTTCCTTCGCCAGCGTCTGAATAAAAAATACCTGTCCTTGTTTCTCTAATTACATCGTGGCTTACGGTGATTGGGTCATTTCTTTTCCTGACATCTCCAGGAATTTTCAGTGGAACACTTACTACCAACACCGTGGTTAGTCCAAATACGACCTATTCGGATTATCAAGGTATTTAGTTCTTCTTCAACTTCCGCGCAACTTGTGCAATGGCTGGGTTTCGTAATATCCTGGCTTGACCGCGGGCTGAAACTTCTGAACAGTTGTCATGGGGAGATATCGGCGAATCCGACATTGTGCATTGCCGCACGACATGACCCTCGTTTCTTGGCTATAAATAAATGACTATTTGTATTCCCTATGTAAAATAATCTTTCCAGTCCAAGATAAGTATTAACTGGCGGTGTTTTCTGCTTTTCTTTCATTCCGCAGTCAAGTTGTCACTTTTGGAGAACAGGTTTGACGCAGTTGCCGTTCAGATGGAACCGTGGATTAAGGTAACTGAAAATAATCTCCCAGCTATAGCTGAGTTATAGCTGATCGTATTCTTTTCACTGTTACTACACCATACTTTGCAATCTAGCAGTCGAAACCGTAGGTTCAAAGCCTTGTAACGCAGATCGCACCTCGCACTACCCTTTAAGAACCTGGAGTCGGCATTAAAAATCTCAATTTCGTTAATTTATTTTAGAGCTTGGCTGTCTCATTGCCGCATAAATCATATAAATCGTGGATAATACCGCCTACGAGCTCTTCACAACGGTCCTAATTGGTTGTCTGAACCTATGAATTGGTTGCTCACTCCCAACCCCTATCAAAATTTTCCCAATTGACTCTGCACGTGAAATAGTCTATTAAATAAGTTCTACTCATTGCGTTCTCGACACAGCGATACTCCCACTGTTACGAAGTTGAGTGTTCGGTGCTTCATCAAACTGCTTGATAGTCCGTTTGGAAAGATGGCAAGATCTTGATTCCAAACCAACCACGGGTGATGTAGGAAACATCCAACACTGTTTACCAGGATTCGTGGTGGAGGGATACCTGTGAACTGAGCGCTTCCTCCCCTCATGGATTACGAAACTTTCAAGGCGACCTACTGCCTTATTAGTTAGACATTTTATTCAAATGCTGGGCTTAGGTTTTTGATTAGTATTGAGCCCACTGACGAACAATGGATTTCAATAGACAACCAGTAATTTGGAGCTAGAGGATGGAACTATCTTGTGTGTTGAACTCAGCATTATTTCTTTTCTTCAGCCACGGTTCCAATGGCACATTATTTGTCCACAGATCTGCGCTGTACATGTGTACATGCGTATAAACATACCACCGGTGAATTCCTTCAAGACACTTTTTTAATCGCTTTTGTGTGACTGACTTCTCGCACCGTCCATTGCTTTTGAGGCCCTCATCCTGTGGTCTCGCTGCGAATGCTGTCATTTGCTAATTCGGACTGATTATTTTGTCTACTGGCTAATTGGCAGTAGGTACATTAATGGACTTGAATTCTTACATCATGGCAGCTCGTTTCTCTTCGACAGGAGATGAAGCGGGGCCGTCAACGAAGCTTTAATCGGTCAAATGTGCTGAAGAAAACTGGCGAATTGTTCACATTACGGTGCGTTGCTCGATCATTTCTCTGTGATTAACTCTTTAAATTGCCTTTTCATCCGCGCTATCTTCGTCTTTTTCCCCCTGCAGGCATTTGCTGAATGTGAGCACCTCCATGATTGAAACAGCTGATTTCTACTGGGATCGCCCTGAGATTGAGCGGTTACATGACCAACTCCGATCCGTGTTAAGCATTTCATCTCGGACTCGGGTACGTCGTATGTCTTCGCCTAATCAAATCCAGTCTACTGCGTTTTCTCAGGAAATGCTACCGGGATTTACAAAATTTGTTCAAGAAAGTTTGCATTCCGATTGGGTTCCTATCATGCCTGACCTTTCGCCATTCTAATTGAAGGCATTGTGTGAGGGCCCTTTTTAAGGTCCAGTTTCGTTCTTTGAGCACTGTGTAGCAAAGATATCACAAATCAGAGAAATAATGTCAAACCAGTATATCCTACTCTACTCCGTAAAATTAATACATGAACGAACTCTATCAAACATCAGACGTGACGGGTCACAGTCCAAAAAATTATCAAATTTAATTCATATCGGTTACTGTAAATAAAGAACTGAAGGATTTTCCGCATGGAACTATCGTTTTGACTGAACATAACCAGCTCAGCTTAGCCATTGAAGTATAAATATTAAAGAAGTGTATATGAGACAGCGCATGTTTTTCACAAAAAGACTTGTTTAGCTATCAAGAAATAACGTATCTGTTCTTTTTTTATCCACTTTCATTCTTTTCAAAAAAATTTCCTTCTTGTACCTGTAACCTGTTCAAGGTTAGGCCTTTTCAGAATAAAGGTGGAAGACATCATGAGCCGATGTCACGTTAGCTTATCAGCCAGCGTTAGCACATATTCAGTCAGACTCAAGATGGCGCCACACAACCAACCCCTTACACCCGTTACACTTCTCTTCGGAAAAATTCGATGTACACTCAATTTGCAGTAGTGGGTGGTTGATTTCATTTATATTTGTGATAACTGAAGTCTTTTGCTTGTTGGCATGGCCTAAGGCTCCAGTCCACAATCTGACAACCTTTTTTAGCTCAGAAATATCAATTACCTTGCGATTCTCAGCGTCTTTCTTTCTCCACAATAATTTGCGATAAGCTGCCTGAAGATGTTTGGTTGATTTGACCACATAAATACTGCTATGCAACTGTACGCTTTCACGAATTCGTGTAACCATCTGATAATTATTGGACTACGCGAATGTGAGCCACGGAAATTTCCCGGGCTAGTTCGTAAATGTGTCCAAAGTTTTCCGTGCGGTCTTAGCAAAGCCACATTTCCTAAGTTCACAAGTTGTCCTTCAGACAAAAGGTATCCATGCCAACTTATATCACTGTCGACGTACGGTCTCGGGATATGCCAGTCGCCCGGAAATTGAAGCATAGCTACCCCTCAAACGAAACGCCATCATTGTCTCCCTTCGAGACATTGTACGTTTGCAGAGAGGCAAGAACCTAATTTTAATGTGATCGGCTCCTTTCTAGTCGCCAAACGGTGTTGGGCACCCGATTTGAAATGATCTGAAGGCTTATGAATTGGGCTGCTGGCCATCGACCCCCAACAGCTTTTCAACAAGACATTTCATCTGACTCTTGCAGATCAGGTCTCTGGATCAAAGTTTTGAAGTGGGCTCACTAAGGGTACCTTTTACTTCGGCTTGGGGCGATCATGAAGAAATAATGGATGATGAGGGATAATCTCGGAGAGCGGTAAATATCACACAGATGTCTTTCTTTCGCATCATTTTTCTTTTTTGCCATGTTTCCACTGACACATGATACGCAAACAGATTCATATTATATACATATATCAGCTTGGTCCTGTATGTGTGTGTGTGTGCGTTTGTGTTTGATCCCATTTGCCAGCTCTCCGAAATTCCGCACGAAGATTTATGATGGCCACAGTGCAGCATATTGGAGCTCAATGCAATACGAACGGAATAGAACAGTCGTAAAGTCCGTGAGGCGTGTCCGATATGAATAATAATTCTCAATTTTCAGACAGCTCTACCCTTTTGAAGCGTCTCTCGCTTCTTTCGTCTCCATCGTGTTCCCAAATGATATTTTTGATTTTAAAAGTTTGCCCCATGCACTAGTGAACACATACAGCAAGCAGTATGGCAAGATTGCCGAATCAAGTTGTGCAATCACCTTTGAATGTGTAATTGCATTGATTTTCCTTCACTGCTTGACAGTGATCAATTCAACCACGGGTTACTGGATGCAGTTTCTGTTAACGAATTGAGCATATGTTCATTTTCGCCATTTACCTAAGAATTTGTTCTCTGAAACCAATGCACTATAGACAAAACTAACCTCAGCGATATCAGAGAGAATCCAGCGCGGGCGATCGATTCCTGACTTGTGATTTCAGTTCAGTCGCACTAAGTAGATTAATTCGTTTCAGCCTGATCTCGTTTCAATATAGTGCTTCCAATAGATAACTTTATCGACCGGCGAAAATTGTTCTGTTCGGACCTCTGAACGATCGAACAAGATTGATTCACCCGTAAATCTTAAGTCCATTTCTGCAAACTAATCCATCGGATTCGACAAAATAGGATGAAATTCGTCATTAGGGGTCATCACTGAATTAATTTTATAAATTTCGGCGAAAATCGTTTTATTACACTAGTTAGAGTTAATAACCTGGCACTGCCGTGTTCCAATTGCAGTTATCATCGTGTCGCATTTTCTCATCGAGGGTCGAATGAATAATGTTCAAATAGACGAGAATTGAATGGCTTTCCATGAGGTTCTGGTTGCTGAGCTTGGCTTTTCAACAACAGAATTTTCGTCATCATCATCCGTCGAGGTGACATCATCAGTGTGAACGATACACCTCGCCTGATGATAAAATAGACCAAACATATACATCGTTCAGCTGACTTCTAGAGGAAAATACTAAGCCAAGGCGGCTTGTTTTTCTTTTCCGTGGAATTCATTTCGGTTGAGCGCTTTCGGCCGCCGATTCTTCAAGCAATCATTCTGGTTTCGGTTGCTACCTCGCAACACCCGTCATTAACGAGAGTAATCAACGAGAAATAGTGCATCATGAGATAGGGAGAAAAGAAAACTTGGAAAATAAAGCACGCCACTGACCCTGTCACTTGACCAAAGTGACTAATGCCACAAACAATCCAAAGAAAGATGGTCTCGGGCAACTTTACGCATAATTCTAACTAGGCCTTTGTCGTCTAGTTCATCAGTTTAGGTCTCCACATTTTTCGGCTGCCATAAACACAATACATTTCCCAACGCAACTTGCATTGGAAAATATTGCAAGCATCCCAACCAAGTGGTCTTATTCAAATGAAAAGCTTCGCTAAGATAGAACTCTAAGATCTCGTCATTGTCATTCGTCTTTGGCGCGATACTTCGAAAATACTGCAGCAGCGAGTCCGCGGCGTCTTAATCAATGTGGTCATAATTCGAAAGAGAACGATTGTGTTCCCATTTCGTTTTGATACTTGATGCAGTCTGCGCAATACTATGGAAATCATCATCGTCATCGTTCAGCGTTAAACGGCAAGGCTGCCTTTCCCCAGAGTTACACGTTGATATAAAAAGAGTGAATATCCAATGGGAACAGGGAGTGGACCTACACAGGCGGCAAAAAATAAGATGCTGCTGCAGCCAACACACGGAACGCAGGCTAACTATACAAACGCATGTGTTTTCAATCATTCTGATTCGATAGAAAATGACAGCACGATCGCCACTGTTCACGGTTCACTGCCATAACCTTCAGTATCTCCAGCCTTCCAGTTGACGAGTCTTTCGGATCCCAATCACGATAAGGTAAGACAACTACTTTACCCAAGTTCGGTGTACATTTTCTCATTCCACGTTGCCACGTCATCTGTTGACTTCCACATGGCTTCTTCCACTCTTTCGGAGGACACCATATGATCGTCCAGTCCTGTAACACCACTTTGCACTTTGAAGGTGCAAAGCACATGCCAAACCGAGCAACCGATCTCGGCAATCTATCTAGTGTGTGTTGTGCATGGTCCGCAGACTCGAACAGGCACACGACGTCGTCTGCGTAATTTAGGTCGCATAGCTTTCCTCCATTTTCCAGTTCGACTCCTACATCCCGGAGACCTCCTAAAGCATCTTCCATCACCTCGTGCATGACGAATTTGAACAAGAATGGGGAGATGGGACACCCTTGTCGAACGCCACTGATCGTTTCGAATGAACGTGACGGTTCACCGTATACCCTAACACGACCATAGGTATGCGAGTACAATGCTCGCAACAGGTTCACAAACTTAGTTGGCATAGCCTTCCGGTGGAGAGCGCTGAGTAGTGCCGGTCGATCCACGGAGTCGAAAGCACCTTTCAAGTCAAGGAAGACTACGATCGTAGGTCGCCGGTGCGTGTGGCGCGTTTCGAGTATCTG
>LUCM01011543.1:421400-489827 GCA_008360955.1 Fasciolopsis buskii
TAGCTGTTGCGAACAGCCAAATCAGATAAACGTTCGACAGCCAATCGGGTTTGTGGCCTGCGTCGATGGCCATTCAGCTGCAGCAAAGATCGCATTAAAACTAACGCACGGTCCGATTCGACGTACGTGGTCCAGAATGATCTACAGTTTTGGACAGAACCGCGTCAACGGTAGCTAACTGCGATATGGTCAATCTGACTCAGTGTACCTGTCGAGCTAGAGCGCCATGTCGCTGTGAGACGCGAACTGTGTCGGACATTCGTACTAGATTGGAATAAATGATTATCTGCACAGAATTGGAGAAGTCTTTCTCCGTTGTCTGTTTGCTGAGCAGGTAAAGCTCATCGCCGCCGTAAACTGCACTCCGACGCACAAAGTTTTCCAACTTGTGCATTAAAGTCAACTGCTACCACTGAAATGTTACAGCCTTTGCGGTTCCGACCAAGGTGACGCGTTCTTCCTAAAAGTCATCTTTCTCCATATCAGTGCTGCAGCCTGTTGGAGCGTATGCCGAGATAACAAATAAACTGCGCTTAACACTACTATCCTTCCGGACGCCGACTGATCTCTGCAGTCTGATGGCGCACAAGCGACTGTTGACTGGGATCCAGTCTGAAAGGACTGCTTTAGCCGTCTCAAGTAAGACTACTCCTACACATCGTTGACTCACAGATTGAGTTGCTTTGTTTCCTGAAGTGTGAAGGAAATATCTTGGCGAGACATTAGGTGCAGTTAGTTGAATTATTCTATTCTACTCGAATCCTGAGTTCGTGTTTCACTCACACAGTAGACATCAATCCAAAGTGAGTCCACTGACAGAGCTAAACACGCCTGTTGGCCAGCCTGCATTAGAGTGCGCACATTGAAGGAACCGAGATTCAGAGGCTGACAAGGCTTGAGAAAATGTGAACCAGTAGACTGGAAACCACCTGTTACACGACTTGACAACGAACCGTTGCGAGTATCGGGCGTGTTACCAATGGAGATACTATGGGTAGGCAGAAGGGGCAAACAGATTGGGTTTGAGACAGAGGAGACAGGTTGAATAAAAGAGAGACCAGTCTCTGTCCATGTGTAGTGGGTCCCAGTGCCCATGGGGCTTGATCTTGTCACTACCTTCATATGTGAATCAGGTCAAGAATAATCCTCCGTTGAACGGCCGCCAGCATCTTTTCTTCTTTGGCCTTCTTTCACCTCTTGGTGATTTATATTTCTCCCGATTTTCGGAACTCGTTCTGTCTTTACTGAGTCATTTATAGGGCTCGGGGTTTGGGCTGTCGGCTACTGACCAGTTGCCATAGTCAGAAATGCTGGATTGTAGAACAAAGCAGCACTGAAATTGAGCTAGAGCGAGCCAACCAGAAACTCGGCATGGACAGCAAAAGAACTGTTGTTGTCCGCACTAAAACACGCGTGTGTGAAACAAGAAGGGTGAGTGATTTGCACTCTGTGAGTTACACCGGGTGGAGATGGAAATGGAAGAATCTGTATTTTTGTTAATTGTTGGTGATCTGAAGAAGAAACAGGTGGAAATCTAATGGCAGTGGTTGTGTCCGAAATTCAAGACGTTCCGATCTGTCAGCGCCATTGAGGGGGTCACCGTAATCCAGGAAACAGAGCTCAAACTCATTTCTTTTTCTAGTTCGGCGAAGACAATATATATATATATATATATATATATATATATATATACAGTTGCAACTCTCGGGAACCTTGTGTTTGGTACCATGAAAAGCATCTAAGCATCGAGGCACCCAAATCGTAGTTTCATCAATCTAATTTTTGTTTAACCCCGCACTTTATCTAATCCTGGTCATATTGGTTTAATCCTAAACAGAACGCCTCGGGAGGTTGTTTTCAGTAGGTTGAGGAACCTCAGTTGGGACCAAGTAAGAAATTCTCAACGGAGAAGTTCTCAAGACTGCGTGCATACTGCCAGATTGGTACGGACAAAATTGTTTAGTTATTGCTTGCACTGTCCTGCCGTGTTCGATTGCTGAAGTATTGTTCCAACTGAACTTGTACCTGAAATTGGTAACGGTAAAGTTCTTTCCGGTTACGTGCGCCTCTGTCACCCTAGCGGTTTTTGGAAACCTCTCACCTGAATCATTGCGCAGTAACTTTACATTACGTGGTCCGTCTCAATTTGTCCAGTGTTGTTCTTTCTTGGCTCAAGGCGTTTTGTCTTCGCCGGACTAGAAATAGAAATGAGTTTGAGCTCTGTTTTCTGGATTACGGTGACCCGTTCAACGACGCTGACAGATCGGGACGTCTTGACTTCCGGTCAAAACCACTGTCATTGGATTTTCATCTGTCTATTTTCCAGATCACCAGCAGTTTACAAAAATGTAGATTCGTCCATTTCCATCTCTACCTGGTATGTCTTACAGAATGCAATTCACTCACCCTTCTTGTGTTTTATGCCCGACTTTTGCTGTCATTGGCTTGCTCTAATTCAATTTCAATGCTGCTTTGTTCTGCAGTCCAGCATTTCTGACTTTGGCAACTGGTCAGTAGCTGACAGTCCAATCCCCGATCCCTCTAAATGAATAGACTTCTTGTTTTCTTTCGTAAAGGAGTCTAAGTACAATAATGTTACCAATCTAGAAAATAAAACCGTAGTGCGACAGCCGCCTACTAAAAGTCCTAGAATTGCACTGAACTCCAGTCTAATTTTGTTGTTTCTGTTTTCCTTAAAGTGGGACGGTTTGTCTTATTACGTGACCCGTTTACAAACAACTTTTGTACTTTTGAATCTTGTCGGACGCTTTGCTTTTGTTTTTATGCTAATCCACAGATTATACTGTTCATCCATCGTGCTCCCGTTTAGTGACACACTTGAATCACGAGTGCAGTGGAAAGGAACATGCCCCATAGTCACCAGGGCCAACTACACAGGGGAAGATCGGTGAAACTTGGAGTACCATCGAACCGCTACCCCAGGGGTGTGATAATAAGCCGTGACAGCGAGTTCGCGTCTACCACTAACTTGACCAACGGATCTGGGATTCGAACCTCTGACTGGTTTGCTGACAGACGCTTAATCCATTCGAGCACGTCTGGTCGAGCAAAAGACCATTTATTCACAAGAATTAGGAGGTCCTATCCAAATGGATTGCCATTCGAATGTTTAATGGAGTTCATGGAATTTTATCACCGCAAAAAGTGTGAGAAGTTCCCGAGTAGACCTCTGGCTGATCGAACTCCCTCCCCCATTCCACGAGGATTTTGGCGCTCGTGTTTCTTCTTTTCCCGAAGTTGTTGAATTCAGGCTTTGTTTAACCCTCTTAGATGCCTTATAAAATCCAGAAACTTTTCAGTGTCGGATGTCTTTCTGATTTGGACCTTGTATCTGCCTTTATGTTGAACTGTGGAAACATTGCCCGATCCTGGTGGGTCATGACTAGGTGCGTCATCGTGTGTTGTGTTCTGACAGTTACCTTCTATCCGAGATAATCACTCTGCATCGCATTCCTTGGTTAACACACATATTGCATATGGCCGCCCATTGTCTACTTCATTTTAATCTTTTGCACGTGCTAGGCAATGCTGGTGGATGCGACATGTCAGCCGGACTATGACTTGGCAAAGATGTATGAAAAAGCCAGTTTCGGTTGTGGAAACGTCTGAAGTACCCCTAATTGCTGTTTGGGGACGCAAAAGTTAAGGATTGTTGTCGATTGGAAGCGTTGACAGATGGGGTTCAGAATTTAGCCAATACCGCAAAGGCTGTAAGGTCTGTCTGTAGCCGATTTCAGTTGCATGGGTTTCCGAGCGCCGATTGACCACGCTGCTAGAACTTCGTATGTGCTTCCTTTTTCGAACCAATTATCTGTCAATTTGTCCTTGCACACTAACAGCATGCCAGGTTCTCGCACCGTCTGTAATTGTTTTTTTTTCGTCCGCTTTCTTTTCTATCGTGCTGTCTAGGTTCTCAATTCCCGTTTGAATATGTGTTGTGAGCTAACACAAATATTGTCCAATCACCTTCAGTCTCAACATGCTTCTCATCTGGAATGGATGATCATTATTCTGATCCTTATTGAGGTTAGTCGATTGCTGTGAGTGATTTCGAGTTCGTGGCATATATACCTATATATATATATAATATTAAATCAGTAAAAATAAAATAGATGCTCGTTTGGTTGCCACCGTGCGGTGTACGCGGTGCATAATCTGACGCTCGATTGGTGTCTGATTATGGTTTTGTTCGTTCTCTACGCAAGTAGAGACGAAAGTCCCCAGTCCAGCTGGGCCGCTGTCATCAGAACACGAGAGTACCGGGTACGTATACCTGAAGAACGCCAACAATCGTGAAACTGGTCCTATGCTTCGGCGGAGATTTTGTTCAAGTCATCCATTTGCGAAACATACTGCTAACGAGAGAAATCCGTACTTTGGGATTTTCTATCCTTTTTTGAAGATTAGCCTTACTTGGTCGATGGAAAACGCCCGAAAAACCACCGTGTAGTTATGAAATGAACTCGTCGTCTATTCATGCTCCTAATGATTCAGATGAAATTCTATTGAGAGTATTCTCTTTCTTCCTCTTTCTCATTTTTTTCGTTCTTCGCCGTAGTGCCGATGATACATGGTCTATGTACCACTTTATGCATATATATATATATATATATATATATAAGGTGAAAACGCTATATCGTGATTTGTTCCAACTAACCAGGATGAGCAGTCTGGATTCGACAGCAAAACTGCAAATACCGAGTCGGGTGAAATGAACTAAACACGATGCATCACTCAAGGCGCGACCCGGATAACCAATGATATAATGCCAGGTGCAAGTATGCAAGCAAAATCGCCTATAACTATGAGATGTTTTAACTCATTAGGACGAGGTTTTGTGCCAGATCAATTTGGTTGTCCTCGCTTGAGTTAGTGGGGGCGGACGATAGCGATCCAGAGCCAGAATCGATTGACTGGAGAGCAGAATTTCGAACGGTGAGTAGGCGTTATTCTCACACCGAGTTTCTGTTTGCTAGTTGAATGCTAAGGTTAGGTGTAGCGTATCGGTGGAGTGGTGGAACTCGTCCAGTATAGCAGTCACCGCGTTTGAATAGATTAAGTTGGTTGAGGCATGTAATTATCATGCTCGAGGATCGATCCAATCGGTACAAACTGTTCTCCAAACCAGGCAATCACTGAAAGATAGGTCAGGGCAGTCAGTTCATGATCTGGAAGAAAGGTGTGAGAACCCCACCCGGTGGACTGCCCCGAATTAATCGAATTTTTTACTGGGTTGAGTTTCACGACATCCCCCCGAGCGAGGTGATTGATGGCTTAAGGCGGTATGGCTTGAAACTGCAGTCGTTAGATTTCCTGTGTCCTAAGCATTTCCATTTCTTTCTAAATGATTCACCAATCGGTTTCAACATCCATTTTGACAGTGAAAATCATGGGAGCGGATGAGTTTCATCCTTGTTAGGAATCATCACGCAGTGCCTACCTATCACGCTGGAACTGGGACGTGCGACTGAGTCGAACGCCTTAGCCACCACGCTAGCCGGGCTTATTCTCCACAGCTCATCGAACGAAAACACTACACGATATTAGCGTCCATATCCTTGACCGGATTTTGCAGTCTACATGCCATTAAACATACCAGATTCCGGGTGAATACGAACTTCTTTGTAGGAACCGAAGACATCAACAGAGACCCGTGAAGTGTGGCTTTAAGTCTATTGGCTCACATTTTCTCAAGCCACGTCAACCCCGGAATCTCGGGTCTTCAATGTGCTCACCCTAATGCAGACTGGCCAACAGGCGTGTTTGGCTCTGTCAGTGAACTGATTGACTTTCGATTGATGTCTGCTGCGTCAGTGAAACAAGACTTCAGGATTCGAGTAGAATAATTCAAATAACTGAGCCAAATGTCTCGTCAAATTATTTCCTGCACATTTCAGGAGACGAAGCAACTCAAGCTGTGAGTCAGCGCGGTATAGGAATAATCTTGAGTGAGAAGACTGAGACAGCTCTTTCAGATTGGATCCCAGTCAATAGTCGCTTGTGCACCGTGAGACTGCAGGGATCAGTCGGCGTCCGGAAGGATAGTAGTGTTAAGCGCGGTTTATTTGTTATTTCGGCATACGCTCCAACAGACTGGAGCACTGACACGGAGAAAGACGAGTTTTATGACGAGCTCATCACTATTGTTCGGAAGAGCAAAGACTTTGACAATGTTGTAGTAGCAGGTGATTTTAATGCACAAGTTGAAAAACTGAATGCATCGGAATCTTGTTTAGGTGGGCGGTGCGACTTGCCTGCTCAGCGAACACGTAACGGGGAAAGACTTCTCCAATTCCGTGCAGCCTATAAACTATTCCTATCTAGTACGATTTTCCGACACAATTCGTGTCGCACGGCGACGGGGCGCTCTAACTCGAAGGTTAGTCTGAGTCAGATCGACCATATTGATAAAAGCTACCACTGGCGTGGTTATGTCCAGAACTCTGGACCGTATGTCGAATCTGACTATGCGTCAGTTTCAATGCGATTCTTGCTGCAGCTCAAAGGCCATCGACGCAGGCCACAAACTCGATTGGCCATCCATCGAACGTCTGTCTGATTCGGCTGTTCTCAACATCTATGAATAGAATTTATCCGAGGAACTAAGAAATCCGACAAGCAGTAATGTAGATGAGCAGTGGGATCAAATCGAGCTGGCGATGCGTTTGGCAACAGGTTTCGCCTCTAGTCTTAGATATAGCGTTCATCAAAGACAATGGATCTCGCAAGGGTCGCTGGGCTTAGTGGAGTAAAACTGCCGAATCCTTAGCTGCGAGGAAGCGAATAAGATGCGTCGCCAGTTGCAGCGTCAGATGATAAGTCTTAAAAATGACCGTGAAAACTGGTGGGTTAAAGTAGCCGAAGAGATGAAAGTAGCGACCGTTTCACTTAATAGTCAAAGACTGTTTAGCTTATACTCGAAACCTGCTGGTGGCGAACTTCGATTAACGAATTCATTTGCGACAGAAGTGGTAAGAGCATTCATGGCGGACAGCAAAGGCTAGATCATTGGACCGAGCACTTCAAGGCTCAGTTTAGCTGGCCGCACGCAAACGTATTTAGTCCGACGTCCGCAGCTACGGATCACTGGGAGGCGTCTGTCGAACATCAACTGAACTGGAAGTAGTCGAACATTCAACTTGTGATGAGGAAAATAACGCCCTATCCCAGAGAACTTCCGGTAGTTCTTTCTAAATTGAGTGAAGAAGCCCTGATGAAATCAATTACCTCTTTGGTTCGTGATATTTGAAACACGGAGCGTATTCCGTTATCGTGGGGTGAGTCACTCATTGCACCCATCTTCAAGAAAGGCACGCGGAGTGCAAGTAGCAGTCGACGGGGGATCCGTTCAATCCCGATCGTTACTAAGGTGTTAGCTTTGGTAATGCTGTGCCGTTTGACATCGATTCACGAGAGTAATATCCGCGAACAACAGGACAGATTTCGTCCAGGTCGAGATCGCATCGACCAGATACTCACTTTCCGGCAGATACTCGAAACGCGCCACACGCACCGCCGCCCTACGATCGTAGTCTTTCTCGACTTGAAAAGTGCTTTCAACTCCGTGGATCGATCAGCACTACTCAGTGCTCTCCACCGGAAGGTTATGCCAACGTAGTTTGTGAACCTGTTGCGAGCATTGTACTCACATACCTGTTGTCGCGAGTGAATATACGGTGAACTATTCAAGCTCATTCGAAACGTATGGTGGCGTTTGTCAAGTGTGTCCCATCTCTCCATTCCGGTTCAATTTCGTCATGGACACGTTGATAGAGATTGCTTTAGGAGGTCCCCCGGATGTAGAAATCGATCTCAGTAATGAAGGGGAGCTGTGTGGCGTACATTGCGCAGATGTCGTTGTGTGTCTATTCAAATCTGCGGACCATGCACATCGTGCACTACATTGACACTCGAATTCGGTTGCTCGTTTTAGCATGTGCTTTCTACCTTCAAGGTGCAAAGTGCTGTTACAGGGCTGGACGACAGTAGTTGTGAACGTGATACCGTATGGGGAAGAACTAACGATTGTAGACCGTTTCACTTACCTTCGTAGCTGCGTGTCGAACTTTGGTAGCTCGGCAGTGGAGATGAACACACGTATATCGAAGGCTCGAGAAGCTTACGCTGGCCTGAAGTACTTGTGGTGTGGGTCTGATATTTCACTGAAGCTAAAAGGCCGCGTGTACTGTGCCGCGGTGAGCTCAGTGCTGTTGTGGGAGATATTCGTCGGTTTGAGGTTTTTGACCACCGAATTCTACGCAGTATAGCTAGGATTAAATGGAGTGACCGTTTTAGTAATATAGAGGTCAGGAATCTAGTACTGGGTGCCACTTCTGAGAATAGCTTGTTTCATCGTATGAAACTCAGTAGACTACGCCGGTTGGGTCACGTGTGGCGTATGACGAACGGAGTGGAAGAAGCCATGTGGAGGTCAACAGATGACGTGGCAACGTGGGATGAGAAAATGTACAGCGAAGTTAGGTAAAGTAGATGTCTCACGTCTTTGTGGTTGAGGTCTGATTGACCCGTTCAACTAGCTGGCTGGAGACACTAAAGGATATGGCAGTGAATCGTGTACAGTGGCGATCGTGTTGTCATTTTCTGTTGAATGAGGAAGATTGAAAGAGTGCGTTTGTACAGTTAGACTATGTTTCGTATGTTGGCTACTAAAGGTTTCTAACCTTTTCCGGCCTTTGTAGATCTACGCCTAATTTTTTTCGCATATCCAGTCTTTCGATAGAAACATGTGATTCTGGGGAAATGCTGTGGTCAGTGGGGTTTGGGTTTCTGTTCAACGCCGAACGATGATGATGATAAAGATGATGACTTCATAGTTTGGAACAATAGGAGAGGTCATGTGAACTTCCGAAAGAATGCTCATTCTACTTTGTTCTTCTTCTGTCTTATGATATTTTGATTTTCATGGGTTCTGATCGTCGCTTGGGTCGAAGGGCTTTATCGCCGTTTAAGGTGACGTCATTCGTGTGTGTAGGCAGTTTTTGGCATCTTCTGCAGTTATACCTTTGTCATCAGGTTTTACGACCTTTGACTGGAAATTGTGCTTCTGTTTTCGGACGTGACCTTTGACGTTAGACGACTGACATTCGGTTTTAGAAGTTTGACTCGTTTAGTTTTGCGCCGTTTTGTCGCTATTATGAGTACGTAATTCCATATGTGCTTGCGTACAAGTGACTCAGTATTCTTCGTTTCCGCGAGACATAAACTATCATCAGATCATATTAGTTTAAGGTTACCAGTTATGTAAACTGATAGGAACTGAATTCGCAATTCTATTTCTGTTTAACTGTAGACTCGCGAAAATCCCGCAATTCACACGAGGAGGACCCTTGGCTGCATCTACTAATGCTCCATTGTTTTTTTTTTGTTTTACCGAGAACAGCTTTAGAGCTCATAGTTCCATCCATATAAAAGTCTTCTAAATAATCGTATAATCTTCATATTGAATGTTACGAATTGTTGTCGAATATGTTTCCAATGCGAAAATCTGTATTGTCGGCGCGTTTGACAAAGCGGAGCAATCGTGAAGGAAAGTGCACATGAGTTACGAGGTATCACGTTAATTGTCCACGTTTTTTCTTGTCGGAAATGTCTATCTAATCATCTTCACGGGTTCATCTAAGTAGATCATCTGGTTATTTTTCACTTCTGATGTATTCACTTGATAAACTTCGTATCTAGTTGGAGTTAACGTTCGATTATGATACCATCTTATTCCTTCGTCTCCATTGGGACGGTGATGAGTCAAAACTGGTTTGAAATTGCCAATTAGAACTGTCAAAAGCCAACCTCAATCGTCTTCATATATCTCATCAAAATTCTGATTTCGTGCGTGCATGTAATAAGTAAATCAGTTTGTACGAATACCCGGTTCCAACCGAATGCAATACATAATTTAGACTTTAGACTGTAAGATGTCCGCATTCCTGGACAAGGTGCCAAGAATCAAACTCAAAAACTGTTGTGCTAGCACACAACTATCGCCCATTGAACGTGTGTGACGGTTCTACGCTCGGTTGGTTTGATGAGATATCTTTTTTGCGTTCCTGTTTTTTTATCATCGCAGTCGTTTGGGATGTCTGATGCCTTTAAGAGAATTTTTCAGTGCGCTTTAGCACACGAATCGTTCGATCAGTATGCGCTTCACTGAAAAATAAATGATCATGAATTGCATACTGAAAGATTGCAAAGTTACCTGCTTACAGTTTCGAGTGTGAAACCGTGTCTCGTGAGTTATGAGTAATCCATGTTGGAGAATGAATAACTCAGGAACCGTGTTTACCCAACTCAAAATTTTTGTCGGCAGTCAAATACAATTGTTGCTTGCTGCTGTCATTACTAACGATATGGTCGCTCTATTCTTCATCGACAGATCTGTTTCGAGGCCGCTCACTACTACCACGATCGTCTGCGTGAACGCGAGGCTCACGACATTCCGGTTGAAGTTAGTTTGTCCGAGCATCAGAAAGCATAGATTTGTGTATATATGCCCCAGTGTACATATCCACTATCGCGGATTTTCTAACCTGGTCCAGTCGTCTGCTGTAGTCTGGTGAAATCAGTCTGTCCTCTCGACACCTGCGTTCTGAATTTCAGACCCCGAACTCATGTGTTTTATAACCTCTTCTATTCACCGATCTGATCAAGCCTCATTTCACTCACCAATTCCTATTTTCGGAACTCTTATTTTCGCTAGTGGCATATTTTCGTTTTTGTACTGACAGTTCGCTACGAAAGTGCACTTACCCGATGGAATTAAATGCAAAGCGTTAATCTCTTCGATTTTCTGACTTTTTTCGCCGGTTTTGAACTGATTTCCCACGGAGAATTTCTATATTTAACTTACCACTAAAAACCGTGAATACGCATTGCACATCTTTCCCATTTGCCTCGTTGAGAGTCATCAGTTGGATTGGATACCCAATTTGCTCCGACTAGGGCTCGAACCTGGTGTGAACGAGCACGGATCGAATTTCATTGCCGAAAAGCTTTTAGTACTTTGATCGGCATCCAATAGGAAAGACTGCCAAACACTGCGGTTATTGAACACACTGGAATATGGCTCACTTTCCAAGGTTGTACAATTTTCCGATATGATAGCGTCCGCTCAAGGACCATTGGTTGTGATGTTCACCCGAAATCGGTTCCACACCGGTACCAACCCCAAAAGTTACAGCAGGTTCATGTGATGGGAATTCAGAAGATGGCTTCACGGTGCTCGATGCTTGCTTCGGATTCTTCTCAAGTGACCGAACACCTATTTTAGGTTGGTTGTGGTATTTTGCCAACCATTAGTTGGCAATTGAAGTATGCTTACGGCAATTCGCCATCGCCAACTGTCCGACTGGGCCAAAGTGCGGCTTATAAACCCGTCATAAGTGTTACGTGATGTTGCACCAATCCTTTACATTAGCCACTCAGCATATCATCACGGCTCAATGTCATTTCGGTTCGGAACCACTCCCTAAAGCAAGTGTAAACGTGATATAAAATTTGATCCAACGTCAACTGATACAATGCCAAAAGGATTGCACTCAACCAAACAGGCCAATACCAATCAATTTTGTTGCGCTATGCGAGCAAAATGACGGTGTATCCGAATTCCAAGTAATTTGGAGAGATCAAAGTTCGTTAACAGAAACCGGAGGGAAGGACAGTTCCAACGCTGAAATCATTGTCGCGGTTCCATTTGACAAAAGGAAATGCTCGATGAGGTTAATATTCCACATGCGTCATGCTGGGGGAGGGATAAAAGCCAACAAATATAGACAGTTTGATAACGATCAGTGTTATATATGTCCCGGTTAAAATAGGAGTAAAATCTTTGGAGTTCACACTCAATCCACGTTTCAATCGATATGATACGTATGTCAATCGCATCTCAGTGATGGTGCTGTACTATCTTTGCGTAATGCCGAGCCATACCAGTTCTCAAGTTCTTTCAGAATTGTGTCAAAAGTACTCGGAACTGTCAGAACTATTCAAAAATGTCATTCATGTGACTTATTGAGATCGCGTTTGCAGAAGCTTGACACGGAGGCACACTTGTACGTGTGTACTGTTAGGTGCACTGATTTCCAATCCTTTGCTCTGCAGTCTGCGAGCAGGTGTACTCTTGGGAAAGTTTGTGAAAGGTAAGCGTTCTCTTGCCCAATTCCGACTACTTTTGACATAATTCTGAATTAACGGGTAGTTTGTCACCTGCAGAATCGCCCTGATTCCGGAGGATTGGATAACGTGCTCTGATGAGGATTCACGTCTGCTGGGCATGGTTTCATGACGGCGAATATTTGCTGCAGGTTCGCAACAGTTGAGTCAACCGTAATGCTAGTTGAGCTGCATGGCCGGGATTGTCCTGGGCATTCGCTTTTTTAAGGGAGAATTCGATACTCCACACGTGAGTTAGGCAGGAATGTTTTCCTTACCGATACAGAACAGAATTATGGAGTTTTAATTGACGATGCTAATGGACCAGAATTATATCAGTATATTTGTGAGTCCACGAAAATTTCCAGTTCTTCAGCATATGTTCTCAACTTGGCCGTGTCCCAATGCTGTCGGGCGTAGAATATATCGATATCCCTCCGCGTTTTGATGTAACCCATTACTTTGTACTGATTTTCGATCTTGAACTCTGTTCATCACTTAAACACCGAAGTTGGGTTTGATGAGGTCCGCAGTATACTATATAGGACTTCGACAGCGATCAACCTGACGAGCAAAAAACGTTATGGAATGTTCCTTATGATCGAGTCAGCTGTCTTGCCTAATCGACCATTCGTTTGTATTGCACGACAGATGAGGGGGAAAGCTGACATTTTTGAGAAGGACTCCTGTGATACGGGGATGAAAACGGATGCTGGGAAGGTTACGACCCTCGTCGGTCAGTATTCTCTTTGTTTGCTCTTTAGGACCCCCTGACCCCTGCTTCATAAATTCACCCTACTCAATGGTCACTAAAGTACCTAGTATTGATGAATTCCCGGCAGAGCTTGGATAGTACATCCGGAGGACCTCCTAAAGCAATCTCTATCAACTCGTCCATGACGAAATTGAACCGGAATGGAGAGATGGGACACACTTGACAAACGCCACCATACGTTTCGAATGAGCTTGAATAGTTCACCGTATATTCACTCGCGACAACAGGTATGTGAGTACAATGCTCGCAACAGGTTCACAAACTACGTTGGCATAACCTTCCGGTGGAGAGCACTGAGTGGTGCTGATCGATCCACGGAGTTGAAAGCACTTTTCAAGTCGAGAAAGACTACGATCGTAGGGCGGCGGTGCGTGTGGCGCGTTTCGAGTATCTGCCGGAAAGTGAGTATCTGGTCGATGCGATCTCGACCTGGACGAAATCTGTCCTGTTGTTCGCGGATATTACTCTCGTGAATCGATGTCAAACGGCACAGCATTACCAAAGCTAACACCTTAGTAACGATCGGGATTGAACGGATCCCCCGTCGACTGCTACTTGCACTCCGCGTGCCTTTCTTGAAGATGGGTGCAATGAGTGACTCACCCCACGATAACGGAATACGCTCCGTGTTTCAAATATCACGAACCAAAGAGGTAATTGATTTCATCAGGGCTTCTTCACTCAATTTAGAAAGAACTACCGGAAGTTCTCTGGGATAGGGCGTTATTTTCCTCATCACAAGTTGAATGTTCGACTACTTCCAGTTCAGTTGATGTTCGACAGACGCCTCCCAGTGATCCGTAGCTGCGGACGTCGGACTAAATACGTTTGCGTGCGGCCAGCTAAACTGAGCCTTGAAGTGCTCGGTCCAATGATCTAGCCTTTGCTGTCCGCCATGAATGCTCTTACCACTTCTGTCGCAAATGAATTCGTTAATCGAAGTTCGCCACCAGCAGGTTTCGAGTATAAGCTAAACAGTCTTTGACTATTAAGTGAAACGGTCGCTACTTTCATCTCTTCGGCTACTTTAACCCACCAGTTTTCACGGTCATTTTTAAGACTTATCATCTGACGCTGCAACTGGCGACGCATCTTATTCGCTTCCTCGCAGCTAAGGATTCGGCAGTTTTACTCCACTAAGCCCAGCGACCCTTGCGAGATCCATTGTCTTTGATGAACGCTATATCTAAGACTAGAGGCGAAACCTGTTGCCAAACGCATCGCCAGCTCGATTTGATCCCACTGCTCATCTACATTACTGCTTGTCGGATTTCTTAGTTCCTCGGATAAATTCTATTCATAGATGTTGAGAACAGCCGAATCAGACAGACGTTCGATGGATGGCCAATCGAGTTTGTGGCCTGCGTCGATGGCCGTTGAGCTGCAGCAAGAATCGCATTGAAACTGACGCATAGTCAGATTCGACATACGGTCCAGAGTTCTGGACATAACCACGCCAGTGGTAGCTTTTATCAATATGGTCGATCTGACTCAGACTAACCTTCGAGTTAGAGCGCCCCGTCGCCGTGCGACACGAATTGTGTCGGAAAATCGTACTAGATAGGAATAGTTTATAGGCTGCACGGAATTGGAGAAGTCTTTCCCCGTTACGTGTTCGCTGAGCAGGCAAGTCGCACCGCCCACCTAAACAAGATTCCGATGCATTCAGTTTTTCAACTTGTGCATTAAAATCACCTGCTACTACAACATTGTCAAAGTCTTTGCTCTTCCGAACAATAGTGATGAGCTCGTCATAAAACTCGTCTTTCTCCGTGTCAGTGCTCCAGTCTGTTGGAGCGTATGCCGAAATAACAAATAAACCGCGCTTAACACTACTATCCTTCCGGACGCCGACTGATCCCTGCAGTCTCACGGTGCACAAGCGACTATTGACTGGGATCCAATCTGAAAGAGCTGTCTCAGTCTTCTCACTCAAGATTATTCCTATACCGCGCTGACTCACAGCTTGAGTTGCTTCGTCTCCTGAAATGTGCAGGAAATAATTTGACGAGACATTTGGCTCAGTTATTTGAATTATTCTACTCGAATCCTGAAGTCTTGTTTCACTGACGCAGCAGACATCAATCGAAAGTCAATCAGTTCACTGACAGAGCCAAACACGCCTGTTGGCCAGTCTGCATTAGGGTGAGCACATTGAAGACCCGAGATTCCGGGGTTGACGTGGCTTGAGAAAATGTGAGCTAGCAGACTGAAATCCACCTATTCTATGCCTCTCGACAATGAACTGTTGCGAATATCGGGCGTGTTATCAGTGGGCACATAATGGGTAAGCCGATGGGGCAGAGACTTTGGGTTTGGGAATGAATAGGGAGTTTGAATAAACGAGAGGGAATTCTGAGCAGTGGTATGCTTTTAACTACTCACTCTGCCGATGCAATGGGCATCGCGGTCCTGATTATCCTGCGCGACGTCTTATGCAGTGCGGTACTGTTTGTTGTCGTGTAACTCATTGGGATTGATGTGCGAGTGCTGCTCTGGAGGCTGGGCGCTAAAGATTAGGGTTCTCAACCAAAGCCTTTGGTTTTGACAAGAAATCGACCCGCGGGGTACATCTGAGTGGAAGCCCATCTACTTGGATCAATTATTCTTCCACTTGTGTTTCTGACTGAGCTGCTAACTCAGGTCAACCCTCGAATTGGAGGATCAGGATCTTCTTATAGCCCCCAGCTAGTGATCCTCCGAGTATGGTGGCTTGATACAAGCCATCCTATATAGCTCGTTTGGTCATGGAACCACGCAAGCCGTCGCACTAAGTCAGATTGCAGGCTCTGTATATCAGTAGCTGACAGGAAGTCGTCATTTGTGCAGTATTCAATGGTGTTCAATGTGGTAGTCCTGCTACTTTGGCCTATGCTTGGCAATGACTGGATGCTTTAAAGAGTTGGTTCTCCATGACCTGCACGTAACACCAGAAATTGCAAAATTTCTGTATCAACTTGGTGTCCATCTGTCTAGGTAATGGCTTTGGGATTGTATTTAACTAAATCACAAATAATAACTCGTCGTGGGAATTTTGGTCTATAGATCCGTATTTCTTATATCCGCCGCTGCTCCAGATAATGCCCCCGAAAATCCGTGGAATTCTTGTTTTCATTCGGCTAGTAAACCGTCCTGATCATTTTCTAAACTCCGAAAATTTGGCTCGATTCCCGTCAGCATTTTAATTTTTAAAGTGCTCCACATTTTCGGCTGGGGTCAAACCCGAAGCCATGGGAGTTTCGTTCTAACGGTTCGTGCTGGGTTGGAGTGTGCTTTGTTGTCCTTGAAGCTTGATAGTCTAATTTGGTGATATCCACAATTTTTATTCAGTCATCAGAAAATAATTAGATTTAATAAACCCAATACGGGATTCGCAAATTCCAGGATATGGAACAGTGGAATAATCTACTCTAAATTTTATCCGGTCCGTTCTCTCTGACGCCCAATACCAATATATAATTTGGAAACGAGACCAAAGTGTCCACAACGACATCATAGAAATCGGTTAGTGGTAAAAGTTGCAGGAGAACGTTTTCGTTGAAGCAACCCAGTTGCGCTTGTAGTTGGCTGGTGGATTCCAGGAGTATTGACAAATTACCGCCAGTTTGCCAGCTTCCAAAGCGGCTGACTTTGGGGTAAAATTCCACTTACCTAGTACGAGAGGATTTTCACTTCTGATAAGGAATCGCGATAGTACGGTTCACAAAACTTCCCGAATAGGCAACTTTATACATTACTCCGGCTCGTGTATCCTATTTGCTGAGTAACTGAATTCCGTGAGTGACATCGTACATTCCACGGGCACACTGGATACCGATGAATACTTAAAACTCAGTTTGATAATAGAAAGGTATAAGATTCAAGTAAAAACCGTCTGGGTCACCATGGTGCTTGCTCAGTAACCATTGGGGACAAGTCGGGTGTTCATTCCTGCTTCCAAAAGAAATCCCATGGATTGAATTGCTTCCTATAAGCCAACTTGAATCCGATTAAAGTAGAACTGGTCCTCGGAGTTGGACGCACACATTTGTGTCGCGTGTGTTTCACCAGCCGAGCCACGAGGCGACGCCGAACGGTGTTCGGATACTTCATTTAGGATCAACGTTTGCCCGCCCAAAATACGCAAGTATATGGTTACAGTGAAAATTTCGTAATTTGATTGTCAGAGTAGAATTTTCATCAAAATCAATTAGCACACGCTAGTTAGAATTTGCAGGCATGGTTAGTTGTAAGGTTCATTTGGGCAGATCCGCGTGGGTTTAAATTTCACTGAGGCTGAAGACCTTTCCCGGTTGAATCAAGTTTAGGTTTACCGAACTAAACATCGCAACTAGTTCTGACCAAACATCAACTGCGTGAATTAACTGGGCCCGGAAATCGACTTGCACTAACGCTATCCGAGCTAACTCGTCAAGATTGTGCCCATTTATTGTTAGCTGAAGAACGGACGTTTTACCAATTGTTCATATGATTGTGCGAATGGAATTATTCTTGACCAACGAACCATTTGGATCTCACTTTCGAAGATCGCTTGGTTTTCGGTCAGCACAAAGTTAAGTGCGCTTTTCTCGCACCCAGAACCAGTCACACAATGCTGTGGGAATCATGTGACAGTACAATGTAAGGTCGTGCGACTGTGCTGACGAAAATCATTCCCGGTTGACTCGGTATGGTCGAAGTGACCATTTTGCGGTTCGACTTACGCAGTAGTTCAACGGCGATAAAAATTTGACTCCAATTTGTGAGTTACCTTATGTTTGTGAAAGAATGTTATTGTAATTGGTATTGCACCCGAGACTAACATGTGTTTCATTGATTACCGGTGCCGTGGCAGACAAACTGCGATCACTACGCAAGCATGGCGTGTGTCGAAGGCGAGAGTGCAACTGTGCAAAATCAGGACAATATTCGTGAGCTAGGCCAACCAATCAGAATGAACGATCCGCATTGGACAAAAACGCCGTGAGCTGAATCACGTGAAATGCATCGAACAAGATGGACCAATCAAAGCGCGACCCGGACAACCGGTGAAATGGTGGCGCCCCCTCACAAGCACAGTAATGCGAGCAAAGCAACCTATAAATATACGATTGATTTACTTAATAATTGGGAATCTCTGTTTGCCACTGGACTCTGGCTATTTTTAGTTGAGATAGCGGGGACAGAGGACAATGACCTAGAGATAGAATAGGCATTCTGAAAAGCAGATTTTGAAAATGTAGAGAGTCAATGAATTTCAAGTTGATGTTGTTCATTGTGGTGTAGTTGCACTATATCCTGGAAATGGAAATCTGGTTCACATGACTGTTTTGTTGATCTGATGTGATTTAGCTTTTGTTGTCCACGAACTTCTAGAACCATTACTGAATAGAGTCATAACGTAATGCGGTATCAGAAGCCATTTAACTACCTTCCTCCTTCGAGACTTCACCTCCCCCTTCGTTCTTTTGGTATCAGTAAAAGAAGTTTTGTGCCTTAAACCAAAAGATGTCAACATTCAATGATAGTCGAAATGACTAGTCGTCCTTAGCAAATCGTTTCCAGTTCGAGTACTCGTCCAAGATAAGTCGAAGTCCAAATGAAATGATCACCCACTGACCTTGAGTACTTCTTCAAGTTAAGTGCAACTCCAGAGGACTCGGTGAAATAATTACAAACTTAGGCGCCGGAATTGGACAGGATTCTAATGAATAGTCTATGTTGAACTGAGCGGAAGCTTCCAAGGAATGGTCATTGATTTCATTCATAATTACCCACTGATTTGGCCATCCACCTCTGGCCAGTGGCCTGTGCGCACGCCCGGTTACTTTTAGCTGAACCCTACGAAGTTCCAATTACGTCGGTGTTCAGTCGATCTAGAACTCGTCCTTTGGATGTAATTCTTTTTGGTTCAGTTCCTGTCGTCACCGATCACGTTCGCCTTCGGCAGCCTCTAAATGGCGGCGACTTCCTTCAAATTTGTTGCATAGTTGTCTTATGTCAAGTAAAAAAACTAAAAGACTGTCGTTGCTATCATTATTCATCGTAAGTAGTTGTAGTATTTGCAGTGATGGAATTAGTAGTAGTGGGATTAGTAATAGCAGCAGTAGTAGTAGAATTAATGAAAGCGTTGATAATGGCACTGGCTGTTTACCAGCGACCTGATTTATCCTCCACTCCGATTGCTTTAGAGTAATAGACAGATAGGTATATCTCCAGTAAGACGTTGTAACCTAGTGCATATAGTTTAGCGGCAACGATGTTCGACTCATCACCGTTTGTTCCGAATAAAGGGTGCGATGAGTGACTTCTGCTGATGATTCCTACCAACGATGAAACACCTATAAAATGGTTAAAAGTAGGCATCGCAAGACGGACCATTTCACCGATTATTATTAGTAGTACTATTACCATTATAGTCAAACTGGATATTTCATCCAATTTAGGTAACAAAATCATCAATTGTTCCCATTTTTGATCGTTTCCTTCAAGGTTCGGTTGATTATTGTCACTCGGCTACTCAAAAAGGTGCTTCGGTGACATCTGGAACTATCACAGCCTCGTATATCCTTCCCGCATTCGGATCTACCTACCAATGAAGTAATCTATTTAGTTGGACAGTCGAGCGGACTGTGCAAACTACGTCATCTTCAAATGGATTTTATAAAATTGACCAGGACAAAATAAGTTAACTCCAGTCGAAAATAGTCAGGTGGAATGACGTAAACTTTATTTCGATCGTCTTCTGTCTTCGGAAGGGAACATGCCATAAGCCTGGTTTTCTAAAGACTTGCAACGAATGAGGGTGGTCGTATGAATACCTAGTTTCAAGCCTGTCCATCATGTAGTTCAGAAGATATCTTGAGAAAGCTGCATTTTCGGGTGAAGTGCTTAGGTTTAAAATCGTAAATTTTTAAGAAAGACTGCTGTTCATCTTATTCTTAACGCTGTGAGTTTGACGAAGTTGCTTTACTCCCTTTTGTGTGAATTTATTTTGACTATCTGATCTTTTCGGATAGAATTTGTTCCCGGTATTCAATCGGTTTGCTCTTCGTCTGGACAGTGTTCAGTCGCCTCTGGTTGATTTGATTCCGTGTCTTTGCTGATATTACAGCCATTGACGAAATGCATCGCTATTTTTTAACAAGCCACATTACTAGACTGGACAATTCACACGGGACGTACCAGACTGTGATACCTGACGGTCAAAAAATGGTCATTGTGCGGTAAAATCGGTCTGAAGCAATCGATCGATAATCAGGGGTACTAAACCATTAGCAAGGGATAGCCGATAGTGGAAAACCCTATACTATTAAACTGACGGCCCCCCAAACCCACGGTTTTCACTCGATTGTTTCGGCAGAACAAATTATACACAAATTTCTTATCATTGAATGAAGCTAATTCCAAATCTTCAGTGAATAAAGCCAAATCGAAAATTTGACCTGTTATCTAAATCTAATCCATTGATTATCACTACAATTGATCTATGGACTTATTAGTATCGGGCAGTGAGCAACATTAGTGCCATGGGAATTGGTCGATCTGAATTTGACATCTAATCGTCCAGTAAACCGGACTGAAAATCGATTCGATCAGTCTCTGTTTGCTTTGATACTGGCATTTCGGTTTTTGCCGAATTGAATACTGTTCATCTGAACAAAGTTGACTTCGTGATTTCCATTGCAAATTCGCATTTGGACCGTCAGATACTCGGTGTACTCACGTAGTCGGGGTATGCTTCCACGGGGTTTGATCTATATCGCCTACATTTGGTCAATTGTGACCGGCGTGTGGATCCCAGTGGATGGGTTTTTCGTAGCCCCATCAGACTATCCCACATATCCGTTCGTATACGATTCCGGCTGGATCTTCGGACCGCCGGTGGACAGAGTGCAAAAAGCACAGGATGAAGAGCGTCAACATGGGGCAGTCAAAGTGCGCCGAATCACTTCCATGGGGTACAAAGGACAGAGCTACATGATGGTCGAGAATTTGACGTTGCCGTTCGATCAGGCCGAAAGCTATTGTCAGACAGAGTTCTCGGAACCAATGCATCTCCCCTCTATCCACTCTGATGACGAATGGGTGAGTATTTGTTGTCGCATCACTGACCCTGCTGGATGCATTTAAGTAGCTCAAATATTCAGTGCCTTAATTTTCTGGTTTTGTTTTTTTGTCAGTTCGACTCAACAGGTCGCGATCCTGGAATAGTCGATGTGATTTTCATTTACACTGTCAATGGTCAACTACCGGGGTTTGTCCAACTCTCCTGATCAATCTAGGGTTCAGAAAAGGCATAGAGTCTTATGCACTATATTTTACGCGTTTGCCATTTGAGCGTCTCTAAAAATCCATCTTTCAACTGACCGAGTCACATGACTTTGAGCATTGCGTTCGTAATCTCTTTCCTCGATTTTCGATCAGACCAACGCGACACCATTGCGAGTATCCACTTTACCCAACCAGACACGGCTGAATAGGGGTAGGCAATTAAGTGTGATGCACGCTTCATATGTCTCTCGAGACACTCATCTAGGAGGAACTAGTCGTGCTCAAATTCTGAAATTTACAATACCCTACCACACCGACACTAGGTAGCTAATGTAAGGGTAAGGCGCCGTTTGATCGTAACGGCCGCTAGATCGGGGCCCCTCGATGTTGGCCAATTACCTATTCAAAAGAAATTCAACAGCCGCGGTTCCATTCCCGATATATCGTAAATTCGGTTTATAGCAAGTAACACGGTAGTGCTCTTACTGTTATCAGTTGAGTAATGAAGTAGTTTCATGGTGCATTTCGCGTGTAAACCTATCTCGCTAACTAACTCATAAGTACTTTATCAGGTTTTCTCATTGATTCTGGTGTGAACTTCTAGAAGACAAGAAGCGAATATCGGTCACAAATGTTCATATTTTTTCAGTTGATGCATGATTGAGCTGTATCGATAATGATTGATCCATTTTGATGCGTTCTGCTGTCAGTTCGATCACGGTCACCCACGGTCGGCGTTGTCCAAGCGGATAAAGTCGCGGGTTTCGAATCCTCCCACCGCCGGTTAAACTCCTTACTTGGCAGCCTTGTGTTGACCGCGACCCTCTCCTGCGAAATGATGCAGACTGGTATTTCATGAGTAAATACTCGACGGTTATTTGGAAAAATGATGGTCGGTATAGTCGTGCGTGCGAACTTTTGAATACTTGCTGCTAACATAAGAGTTGTCGAAGGACACTAACCCAGCAGAACAGTATATTAATGAGAAGTGAATTGTAAACCTCGGGCTGAGACTGAAGCACATAAGGGCTCACTAGGCATGGTTACGAATCGCCGACAACGAATTACCGGTGAATCTTGGGATTCGGACTCTCTGGATTGAAATAATTTGGTTAAGTGGCCCGCTCATGCTTTGCAAGTAACTCGTTTCGCTTAGCCCATTTGCTAACCAGCTGCTATTTTCTGGTCCATGATTTAACCGTTTGGAGACATGATACAGATATGCCCATAAGCGTTCAACCAAACGTCTGGCCGTAGGTGCCATGAGTGATACCGAAAGAGCAAGCGCGACACGTGCTAGGGTTACCAATATTCAAACAGAATTTTGATCGTTGTAATGGCTTTTTTATTGCCTTTTTATCAGCGACACACAAAAGTACATTGAGGAGGCGGTCGTAGACATTTGGGAAGTACCAACTGACCGGTGGCGAGAGATTAAAACGGCTTGACTTCTGCATTCCTGTTTGAACCGGCATTAAGCCACCGAAAACACCAATCGGACCATGATCTTCTCGCAACGTTTTAATAGTAAGTGTAATGGGAACAGACTTGCTTCGGAGAGCAATGTCATTTCGAGAAATTCCCTATCCAAATTGATTAGAGCAACAACATGAGAATTTATCTGCATTATTCTATATTGCCGAGTGAAATCGTCACTCGGAATACTTTTCATAAAGCGTGCTTTATGTCGAAGTGACCCGATAACGATACAGTTGTGTTCCATTTTAGAGTGGACTTTCAGTTTTTCAAACATCCTGAAAATGAAGGCAGTTCACAGGAACCAAGCTTCATTTGTTCTGGACTCAGTTTTCCCTTCCAAAATGGTCCTATCTTGAGTTCGATGCAGTTCAGAACCACAACAGACTAGTAGGAGACCTAGCATGTGTCACTTTGATAATCGGTCCACTTGAATACGTTTCCCAGGCTATATGTTGCCGATTGAGTGAGTAAAAGGAGCACATCCCCCTCCCAAGTTCAAGGAACTGCGGCTCTATTGCGGGTGCTTGGCAAAACCCACAAGGTACCAATGCGGAGGAAATGCGCTGAACTACCACCATGTTCCCGACCCTGCCGAGGTTGTTTGTCTTGCCCAAGTCTTCATTTTATGATAGATCACGTTCCCTAAACATACTTTCCTCATCCCCGAATATTCTGTTCTGAATGGGACAGCGGTGTTCAGCTCGGCTGTGGTAGATCTCTGAAGATCCCCGTCACAGAATAATGTCACAGGTTTCGCCTTCTCCCGTCAACTTCTTGTAATCAAAGTTATGCCTATGTCGACGTTTCATCGAAATTCACCACACGAGGTACTGTTAATCAAAATTACTCGCTCCCACTCTTCTCGTTAATCCTTTCATTGGAATGATCATGAGACCCGCTGCATCATATGAAAAATTTTCGCGCGTAAACCTGACAAGACAACAAACTGTTTGAGTTAAGCAATGCGCGACATTTTATGCTTTCCGGTGTAGACCCATATAGGCTGGAATATCCTAACAGGTCAAGCTACTGTCTATGGCAACCGAATTCTTTTCGGATTGCGTGCGCCGTGTCATATGCAGAAGTTTCCTATCCGACAACAGCGGCGACTGTCAGATGTTTGAAGTCTGCCGAATCGGATCAGCCCACCGACAGCCTGTCTGTTCACTTAACAGCCATAATCCCGGTTCAGAAAAGCGGTGTATCTTGTCACTTCGAGGCTATCGGGAATTGCTGGCTGTCGTGGATGACAACATCTGAATAAACTTAACTCAGGAATTCTAGCTAGCCTGCACTGGGGTGGTGACAAAGGTAACGCATTCCTTCCATTTAGAAAGCCCCGGTTCGAACGCTGGGAACTTTGGAGGGTGTGCACCACTGGCGACCTCTAATAAGAACAAAATTTAAGTCTGGTGCTGATTGGATGTCCTGAGGCCTGTGCATAAAAAGTGGTCAGTTTAACATCCCACTTACTACTCGCAAGTAGTTGCGAGCTCTATATAGAAATAGTAAATTGAAAAGATCGGCATGATAGATCGCGTTTTCTTGCAGTCCTTCTCTCTCTCTCTCTCTCAAGACCTGTTTCGCAAACGAATCAATCTTCAGAAGACTATGGTCCCCGTATCATCCGAAAGTTAGATTTGTCTTCAGATAGGTCTTATGCGACTAGCTGTATTACGGAGCCGCGTACTTCGGCGTGTTTTGTAGTTGAGTGTGGTACGCCTTTTGTTTAGTTTTTAATGAAATCTTGCAAACTGCATCGGGACGAAACAGACCTTTGCTGTTGTGCAGAAAGCGTTCGATGGAGCAAATCTTTTGTGGTATCGAGGCAAATAAATCTCATCAACGGTTTTCTCTTTCAGGGACATTAATTAGTACAAAGTAATAATCGCCGGACACTTAGTTGAAATCTGGCGACGGCGGTCAAGCGATTTACATCTTGACGTTTGGACGTAAGAGCCGTAGGTCATTCTCCCCTTACTGTCGACAACCTGGTTGCGTTTCAACGGCTGCGGTCCTCTTCCTCATATACGATTCATCTGTCGTGTAATAGTAACGATTATTATTATTATTCCATCTCGCTTAAGCAAAATGGAAGTAAGGGGAATTAGTATAACTGTTAGTAACACCGATACTATTAGTATTAGTATTTCCACTAATACTACTATCACAGAACTGGATATGGTGACGATTAAAGCACTTGGTTTTTTAGGATTGTGTTTATCTTTGCGGGCCAGGCATGTTGAGTTTCGCGCTCGATTGTTGCATTTCAATGGAGATGCGTGACAATTTTGTGTTGACCAGTTTTGTTTGGTTCATTTAGAAAGATTGCTTTGTCTTTCTGAAGCAATCAGAGAGAACCTCTCTTGTTACACGTTGGTGACTTTGGCTCACCGGTAGTCGTGCGGTTCGAACAAAGAATTAGACGCTGCGGTGGACCAGTTATGCTAAACCTCATCGATTAACTGATCTAAGCAACAACACTCAAGGTAATTTCAAAGTAATCCTGACTGATTACTTCTTTGTAATTTTACATCCTTTAAGATTAATACAACAATGCATGCCATTTTCATGTAGGGGCCGCAGCCAGCAGCTCTCTAGAGGGCTTAACACGTGGAGAATTCAACCGATTGTGGGAGATTATGAACCCGTGTCCTTCGTGCTGAACCCCACTATGTTCACCGCTCGACCATAGCCGTTGCCGAAATTCGGCCTAGAATGGATCTGACAGACCCAGGTGAATTAATGGTATTTGCATATTGAGTGTGCTTATCTAAACTTGTTTTTGCTGGCTGAATTTTAACTTTTTTGGGTAGTACCTACTATAACGCTTCTCACGTGGTTCTATTTTTGTCAGGCAAGATTCACTCGAGTGTTTGGTCCATTCCGTCCCAGTGGGCTTTGGCTTGGCGGCATCATACAGCACCCGAAACCCAATTTTTTCCTCCTATCATGGCTTGACAATACACGTGCAGACTATCACCGCTTTCCGCTAATCGAACAAAAAGACTGGATCTCGAGATGGCGAACCCCAGGTCACGGGTGTATCGTGGCCAATGCAGAAGAATCTCGACGGGGGAACTGGAGTGTGGAGTTAGCACCTTGTTCTACCATGCCTCGAGCCTTCGTTTGCAAGAAGCAGAAGAGTGCTGATTTTGACCTTCCCATTCATGTTCAGCTAAGACACACACACTTTGGTTCTCGCCATAGTCCTTCTAACTTGTTCAAAGAGCTATTCCGCCCGTTCCTATTCCCACCTCGACGGAGGATGCCTCCATTTAGGCCCACTGGTCGACAAGATACACGGTTTCGCATTGTAGGGAGAGAGGCTGGTTCTACTGCTGATCAAGAAATGTTGTCACAAGCCCCATCATCTTACTGGACTACCAGACCAGATGCATACTCTGACGATGAAGAGGTGGAATCACCGGAGACTACTAGTGAGGCACATAGAACGCCTACGACTTCCACCGTCCGTAGCACCATTGCCGCTACCACTGTCTCCGCGCCAGCTACCACTCCCAAGATCGAGAGTTCAACCACGAGCTCGACTGTTCCTATATTGCCGCACACCGAAGCACCGCCCACAACATCCAAATCACCGACAGATGTCGAAACCGATTATGTTCCTGCGACCACCAGGAAAGAATCCCCGCAGCATACAGACGAAACACAAAGCCATTTGACGCGTATAATTCATGCCGTTCCTCTGGAGACGCAGTTAACCGCTATGGACACAGAACACTCCACGATTGGAAACCCCAAGTTTGTGGTTGTACATGAAACCAAACCGGGTTCGTCGTCACCAATTTCTGTGGTCCGAATGCCAATTTTGCAATCTAGTGCCCAAGTAATCCACCCTGAATCTATTTGGGATTTAGCCTAGTCCTCTCTTATAGTCAACAGACAATACCCCGAATCAATTATCATTCATAATAATGGTGATTTTCTCGACTTGCTTACACGCCTTCGTATTACAATGTTTACTGTGCAGTAAGACTCGAGTTTCTTTTGCTTTCAGTGGTATGTGGCTCTGGTGTAGATGCCAACATGCAAAACGAAAGGTGAGGCATTTCCCACTCGTTGAGTGAGGTCGAGTAACCGAAGCAGTGATTCTCACATGGAAGCATCTAAGCACAGGAATGGAACGATGGGAAACGCTAATGCATGTACAGGAATATCCACTCAGCTATTGCTTTGGCGATGATGTTCTGATAGTGATTATTTTCCTCCCAGGACACTTGGTTACGTCATGTTATGGTCACTACAGCATATGGTTACGAAAAAGTTGTGCTTGTTTATGCAGGTTCTGACGATGGAGTCTTATATAGTTACTGCTTCAAGGGCACATCAAATGACTCTTCCCACTTGATTTGGGAGGTTGATGGTGCCGCAAAACCCAATATAGTCACCTTTTATCCAGTCATTTCTACTGATGCTTACCAGTAGTCACCCATTCGCGTTAGTTCTGACGAGAACACTTAAGTCAACCGCTGTTAATCTCTTCTCATTAGTAGGAACCCATCGCACATAAATCTACATCCATGTAACTGGTGTATATTTTTGAGTCATATGATTGGTTCACCTCGTTTGTTTGCTTTGAGCCCAATGTGTTTAAATTCGCTTTGTTGTCGATCCCGGACAGCTCATGTTGACTGGTTAGCAAAACCTACCATATGATTCACTCGGTTTGTTCTGCTGTATTCTTGTCTTCCAATCCGGACTCGATGTCTAATGGTGACTGATAGCCAATGAGATGTTGCGGTTTCGTTCTGATAGTGCTGTCGTAATGTGCACGCGATCTGGCACAAACACATTGTATCCGATCATGATTATGGGATGCAAGATTCTGTTCGTGGCCAATAATCTTGCGAAAATAGATTAAACAGCTCGACTCAACACAAACACAAGTTCGGTCAGTTTGGCATCCGTACACGGATAGGAGGTTGGTAGGTAGCTTTGAATGCCTCGTCGATGTTCACCGAATGTCCCACGTTGATAAATATTTCTCTAAGAAGATCCAGATGGCTTTTGTTACTCATTCTTTAATCGTACAGGGTGCTGTTCCTCTACCCATTTATATCTCATGATTGCTTGCGAGTAGTAAGTGGGATTGGTGTTGCTATTCTTGACTGACTGCGTTTTTAGACTACAAATTCACGCGCAAACTTCAGATCGTTCGGTCCACCCTAAACTCGTGAACCTTCAAACTTGGGTTTTGATTCCATTAGAGCTCATTAATGGTATACATCCTCAAGTGTAGCTTTGCTTTCAGCCGAGGATTTCCGAGTGAAACGTTTGCGTTACACTGGACCACAGACTGATTATCACTATTTAAGTTCGTTCTGATATCGCCCTGACTGACAAACTTAGTTCCTACTGGCAGGCGATCGTTAACTCGTTGACGAATGATCGGATGGCATGTCCTTATTTCCACAGTGTCTAAAGTAACGTGAACTACATTTAAAATTGACGTTTTGCAAAGCTCCTTACAGTTGTCACGTGTAAGGAGGAATGGCGTACATTTCAAATTTCTTTGGTTTGTCTCTAGTTTTCTGCCAACAAACCAGTCAGGATAACGGTTTTCACATACAGCATTCCGTATCTCTTGTCCGGTTCGGTTTCGTTTCAGCAGATCCTCTTGGCCCATCCGACTGGACAGCGCCAGATAAATCGCCTCGGGTTTCCGGTTCATGAAATGGGACTAATGTGCACGTCATTCACGTAAATGCAGTAGACGTCTTATTCAAATACTTTACCATGTAGCTTTTGATGGCGATCCCATGGCTAGTAGATCGACTTAACAAAAGCTACACCTCGGGGACCAGAATCAAACTGCCAATGTGCAACCTAAACTCAAGTGTCTCGGCAACCACGTAGGGATTCCAATATTTACTCAGTTTTTGTCTGTATAATCACAAATATAGTCTATAGTCTTTGGGATAGTTATGACGGACGAAGGCATTTTCACTCTGCAATGTGCTTTTTGTTATCCAATTATCCACGGACTCCAATCTAAATAAAAGCCACCTTTCGATTTCATGATACTCAGAATCGGCCATCGAAAGGATTGACCATAATGGATGTAAGAGGAAGCTTCGTGCAGATGCCAAAAGTGCGAGGTCACTTTGCTTCGGTCCGATGAATCATACAAAAGTGACGTATGACTATACCCGGAAGAACCTGGCTGACGGACAGACTCATCTAAAGTCAGCGGACCAACACACGGGCTTGAAATTGAGGCAAGGACGGACACAAAGCGAGTTGGTAGAGTGACTGAAAATGGTCTGATTTTTGATGCACTCAGAAGGAAGTGGAGGCGGCATTCGCTATTGGGATCAACAAATGAACGGGTTGGACGAGGAGAAATTGGCTAGTGAGCCCCATCCTAAGTAGGCCTATACAAACCATTTGATTATGATAAATAAAAGACAAGCTGGCTTGTTGAGCGGCCAGAAGCCATCCAGCAGTTCTCGCTTAATTAGGTGGACTACGATTGGACGACCGAAGGGGTTAGAGTTAGCGACCGCGACAAAGACCTTTCAAAAGAAAACTTCATCTCATGAATTTTCCGAAATGCGATTTTAGCGAGGAATCGTCAAGCTACGTGATTGAGTGCACCCGTACTCCGTCGCTGTGATGTAGCTGTTGTCTCTTTGTTAGTTCAGCGCCAGTGATTACTCCTTCTTTATGCATTTCTTGTTATCCATTTTGTCTTCGAATTTTAACAAACTTGAGTAAGGAGGTAGAAAGCATTTTCCTTAAGCTATCCAAGCCAAATAATTGTAATAATAAAATTGGGCTTATTGGTTAGTTTGTCCGAAGTGAATGATTTTGTGTTAGAGTCGTCTACTCAAATTCAGTGGACTGAATCAGTTCAACAAAGGGGCCGTATAGCTTTTGATGGGACGCGGAAAAGTCAAACTAATCGGGAGAGATATTGCTGCAAACTTCCGCATTTCACTGACGGAATCTGTGTGCTTTTTAAAAACAATTTATCAACTCGCTCTGCCAACCCAACTAGACTATGAATTATGGACTGGCCAGAATCTGCTGAGATTCAAGTTGCAATTGGTAGAATTCGTTGATCCGTTCGGGTTTTTTTGACGCAAACTACCAACTGATCGACATGGTCATCATTTCCCGTACAAAATTCATTTTCGAACGAAGATTTCTTCATTGTAGGATTCTGGATTTGCGCTATGAGCAACGACTGGATCATTTTGGCTTGTGGTCAGTTTGTCGCGGTGCTCGTTATCGAATTCAGCACGGGATGCACGAGAATACCTTTTATCTTGTTTGGGCTAAGCAGGGGTTCAGTGAAATGAGCTCAGACCTATAGTCCATAAAACCTACTCCCCTGTCAAAGAGAACCGGCAACCTTGGCCACAGAACTAGTGGTTGAAAAATCAACGTTCTCGTTCGATCCCATGTATTCGGTCTTGGCCCTAAACCCGAGTGAGAGGAGACAGTGAATTGAAATCCTATCCCAGATTGACCAGATGGGATGGGATCCGAACCTTCGTACCTTGAGGTGACAAACGTCCTACCCACTTGGCCACCATTGGTTGTGGTCTTAAGTGAACTTCGAATGAAGCTAAAAAATATTAATCGGAAAACAGAACATAATATTAGATGTCTTTCGCAAGGACATTTTGATAGCGCCACCACTAAGTTTTGAATCTGACAAGCTAAATTTCAGTCCACAAACGTTAATTTTCAGGCTATTCAAGCTGGCCTTGGATTGATGCCAGCAACCGACTAACTGCAGAATGGTCACTTCAGGCTGATCAGAGGCATATGAAAACCTGGACTGTTCCGAGTAGGTCCACGAGATTTCCAAACTTGATGACTGGAGCTTTCAAGCGATATGACGAAAAGCTGCAGCCAATGGTGTTTTTGCATTCGAAGCATTTTTGCTAGTCTGCACTGTTTCTGCGACTCGACCTCCTGGCCTTTCTTTCATTAGCACTCGGTTCTGTGAAGTGGCAATCAAAACCAGCACACATTTGCAGAATTACAGTGGTTGTATAAACTGAGATGAGACAACGGACTGCCTCCGGTAGAACCATATTCAGTTTGTTTATTGGTGATATTAGTAATAATTGTCTAACTTCCAAAACTCGTGAACCGTAGCCATAGGTCGTCATTGTTTTGATACAATCTCATATTACTTTGCACGGTGGAAAACAAAATACATCGTTCTCATCTCGTTTGCGTTTTGTTTGTGCCCACAACACAGGTCTGTGTCAGTGGCCATGTTAGATATAAACCTCCGGTGATTTTTGTCCAGACGGACAACTATGGTTTGATCTTTCAAATTTCGCCATAGTCTTCCTTTCACGGCAAGGAGAAGATGGAAAACCTCAACGTGATTGTTTTCACTGGCTTGCTGAATCAGGTAGTGCACAGTTGCGATTCGTTCGCTCTACACGGATGATCATTTAATCACCACCAGTTTCCCGTTCGTTCGGTAGCCTCTTTTGTGCGCCTAATACTATTCAGCTGTGAGTTAGAAGCTCAGAGTTGCATTTGTCCAACTTCAGACGGGAGTCTTTCAGATTTTTTCGGCCGATGGTTAGAATACGTGAACGTACCAATGTCGACTAAATTCGAGCCAAAATATGTTTGGATTTGGATTTTCTTCGCCATACAAATATTTTTATTAGGAATTATGTTTACTTAAAGGGCTTTTGAAGCTTTTATTATTTTACGGGTAAAGTAAGTGGTAAAACATACCTTTGATTTGTTTTTCAAAAGAACTTGTACGCTTATTATCCCAGTGTCCCATTTTCCACCGTACTCGGATTCTTTTACTCACCTCATCGTCATTTCTCCGCTTAACCTGAAAAATGGAAAATATATAAGGACAATCAGACTCTTCCATGCTTTATTAGAACCGTATTTCTTGATTCTTGAACAGCATCGTAGTGGTGAGAGTAAAATAAGCGAATTTAGTGAACAACTTTCTACGAGGTCACAAAGCAATCGATCAACCGACAGGTTGTTTTAATTTAGTGAGAATACGATGGTCTTGCGAACTTTCCATTTGTCCTTAGGAGTTTAGCATTGCGTGCAATATTCTTTCATTCTGCCAACCCTAGCAGATCAAGTACTGAAAATTTTCTTTTCAATACACACAGTGTTACACGTTACCAAGTCCAAGTTGATTGTTTCGTGTCGTGCATTCGAAAAACGTCTTTCACTGAATTTTTGGTCAAGCTACGTCAGACAATGAGTGCACTGATTCTGACAACTGAATTCCTTGTATTGTTGATCACGTCAATCCAAGCCTTTCAGTATGGAATGCCCATGAATAACCTGGCAAATATATTCTACAATGGGTATCCACAGTCGATGTATCCAGTCTATCCACAACAACCGCTGACAGCAGCAACCCCGATGACATGGCCAACATCGGCACGTCAGGAACAGGTTGTGATGCCCTCTCCTACATCCAAGATCCCAATCAATGTGGAAGATGTGGAACTGAATGTCAGACACCTGATCACCTTGAACTATCAGAAACGGACTTACGTGATGGTGGAAAACCTGACTCTACCGTTCACTGAGGCTGAGAATTTTTGTGTGAAAAAATTCTGCGAAGAGATGCACCTAGCTTCGGTGCATACAAATGAAGAATGGGTAAGCAATTTGTTCGAACCCAGAGATGACTTGCCACTGCGATCGTATAGAATCATTAAACAGTTCATCACAGCATCACTACTTAGCTTTTACTATTTAGAAATGAGGCTTGTTAGGCATCGACAGTTATCATACATGCACACGTAACATTCGTCCCTAAATTTTCTGGATTCAGCAATGAATTTTGCGATCTCGAAACGAATCGGCGGAATTTCGCAGACCGGACAAACACCCTTACCACTTGAGCTGCAACCGGATGGCTGGGCGTCATGTTTAGTTCCACAATCACAAAATAACATGAGTGCCCGTTGCATTCTTCCCAAAACCTGAATCTATGAACAACCTGTAAAGTTTTATGCTGGTGCAGAGATTTCGATCACCTGTTTCGATCTGGTTGTAAACAATATCGGGAAATTTAGTACTTCCTACACCCTGCCGTATTCTTTTGTCCCTTCTCAGAACCAAAACTGAGAAGCCAGAGGACGGTCAGGAAAAATGCTGACATAGCTAGTGTTGAGCCAGGGTTCCTGAGACCGAGGAGTAGATTTGATGATGATCCATAGGCGGATAACGTCTTTGAACGGTCGATTGAGACTGTCCGCTGAGAACTCACTCCATTCGGTTCACCTTTGGGCCATCGCTAACCAGAATCTCTACTTGATGTGCCACGTGTGTGGCGGCGTGATTGACAGATCATTCAAGTCAATTAGACTTTCCATGACGTAGCTGTCCAGGCTGGTCTCTTTTCACATGATTTCATTTCGGCTCAAAAAAAGGAAAATTTAGAAAATCTACTAATTTTAACTGCGCGCGGGTGAAAAATGCCATTGATGTTTGGACGATTGCTTGATATTGAGGACCTACTTAAGAATGCACCAGTAGGGGCAAGACCGACGAACGAATCAAGGTCGAAAAATGATATATTGATGGTTCTAATGTCAAGACCCTCTGAGACAGGAAGATCCATTATAACACCCGATTAGATCTGACCTAACTCTCAGGCAGACAGTACTTCGGTTAACTCCAGAGTACCGTGAGTAATCTTTCGCTCCATTTGGAACGCAGTACAGTGCTTTTGACTTTTCAGTCGAGTACAGCAGATAACAGATTGATCTTATCTCGTAATCTCTTGGAATTTTCTTTATTTTAGTATTCAACTTACACCTAATAAAATAGGGAGCAACATACTGCTTCATCCCAGACGTCCATCGGACAATATATCGTAGGGTTATGTGACTGCGTTCACTTTTCACCACACTGAATGGCGTCATATATATATATATATGTATAAATATATATAATTGCATACACATATAAATATCACAGCTTTGAGGCCATAGTCCCTAAGATGCTTAGTTTTGTGTTAATTTTGATTGCTCGAATCACATACTAAAAAGAAATATGAATGATAATGTATTGAGAAAATTGGTAATCTCCTCGTCAGTACGTCACCCTTGAGAGTGCATACACTTTATCGAGATTAAATGACGAAGGACAGCCTCTGGAATAAAGGGTAATCCTAGTTCGGTTTTGTACAACGATCACCCTTACATGTGCTTGCTCTGGTTTGGGTTGTCACCTACTAGCACCGATTAAATGAGAAAAACGCCAAAGATCATAAGACAGAAGAACTGTAGAGAAGCGGAAATACATCCGATACAAGGCGCTCATAAAGCCAGGTCACCTTAAATCTGAAGCCATCTCTCGGCCCCAGCCTGGTAAAATAATCTGATCTATTCGAGATAGTCTGTTGATTAGACTTCTAATACCTTTTTGCTACCTTATGGAATGACCATCCTAACCCATTTTTCAGTCATTCATTGCATCAGAGAGCAGTGTATACTAAAGAGATCGATCAGAGACTGTTACATATGGCCCAAACAACTAAGCCTATTCAAATCCAAATTTCGACGACAAAACTGTGACTAAATGTTTAATGTGCAACCTCAGTTGCGTCAACAACATCCTCCCACCGTGACCTAGAAATAGCACGCAGACACCGATAGCTATGCACAGGCGATCTTTGCACACCCAGCTTCAACCACCATCCTACCGTGTTGCATACCTGAACCCACCTCACTGGTGCTCCAGACACTCGACTTTTGATCCCAACGCCACAAATGCCGCCAGTTGATGAATGTCAATTCAACACCCCATGTACACGACGACACCTCATCCGATATTCGACCACCATGTGAGATACAACAACCCAAGTAGTTAGACCCATCTGCTTCCTTTAACTCCTTTCCCTCAACAATAGTATTCGGCGTGGGATTAGTCCATTGGTACAACATCATTTTGCATTTTGAATGTGCAAAACGCATCCCAAACAATTCGAGTTTTAGCTTTTGTAACCATTAAACTTGCATCAACAAGCTCTAGTTTTGGTTGCCAACTGACAGAACCATTTAGTCCGAAGAGAATGGAAAATATTGAAATATTAGCGCCAAATTAATAATCTGAAACCAATTGCGAAGGGTCAACATTTCTAGTGCAAGGACGCCACCTATTGCCTCTAGTCCTCTCTTTGGGGGATCTCGTGGATCTTAACCGGGCAGTCCAAACCACCGTCTGCCTCGCATGACGTGCAGAAAGGCTAAGGTTCTGAGGACATGCGCAAAACATATCCCAAAAACTCAACCTACCCCGATTAAGTTACTCTTCTAGAGATTGAACCCCAAGACCTAGTATCGCACACCTGACCTCGTGAAGCACAAAGCCAGGCGATCGGTTTTACTGAGAATGTCTCCTTCACCCTCGTTTTTATCCAGCCAAATCAACAATGTTAGGTTCATTTCGTACTAGTTCAGTTCCAATTTTTCTCGTGCAAACTGCTTCCAGTCAGCAAACCCTAAATAAACGCACCCGAGAGAACTCTTCTTCATACTCTTACGGCAATATCGCATATCCTTTGTGAATAGTTTGACAACTAATTTTGATTCCAGTGGTAGAAAGTGAGGCTAGTGGCATGTGAACGTTCCCTCAGTCATTTGATTGTAAAACTTGCCTTGAGAAAGACTACCCACGGTAGTCGAAACGTTGGCGCATTACATCTACCAACAACGCTGTGTTATTAATATTATATCATTCACAATGAGGCTAGTGTTGTTTAAAGTTAAACCCGAATCAACTTTGAGTTCGAAATTCTCGATCTGCAACGGTTTTCGTCTGAATATACGCACCTCAAGGCTACTAATAGTCACGATGCATTTGAACTTTTCAGTAAACAGTGATGTCGTAATAATAGCATATTTATATTATTAAGATACCTCGGAACGTAATGCAATAGTTAAATAACGAAAAAAAAATCTAGATGTGAGGTGAACAATCGACATTTCTAGGCAAGAAGACAGCGTCGCTTGTTGGTCTCAGCAGGAATTTGTTGAATGACATCTCCAAGTGTACAAACTGATCGAGAATGATTGCTCTGTCGGACGTGCACGCACGTGTAGCGAATTTACTTGATGATAGTTTATTTTGTCTCTCACATGCCCTTGTTGAGGGGAGCAATTTGGCTCACACTGAGGTTTAATTGAGAGAAAAGTTGATTAATTGTATGTCAACTGTGAACGGTCAGAGGCTTGCAATTATGATTCTTCTGTCGCTGTGGTGGTTGTCGGAGGTTGACTGCCACCAGGCTGATTACCAAGAACGACGTATTCACGCACTGTGTAGTACTATGCCAGCCTATTTCTCAGGGTTGTGATTGACGATCCCCTTACCCAGTGCAGTAGGCTATAAAGGTTGTAGGACATGGGTATTTTACTGCAATCAATCAGGAAGCATGAAATAGAGAAAAATGTGACGATTGGTGATACCGCAGTATCTTTTATTGGGAATTTAATTGTTCAATCAGATGGGATAGACAGCAAGCTTGCTTAGTTCGTTTGACAAAAAGTTGCTGCACGAACGTACAAAATCATGGCCAACGAGCTAATACACTTCTCGCGACCACTGAACAACCAAATGAATAAAAGTTCATAATGCTACTACCTGACTCGTGTGCTGATTTCACTCCTGCTGAACAATCTTATTCGGCACGTGCATTTACCCGTTTACCAAGCGACTCTATGAAGACTAATATCGATTATTTCAACATTTCACTTGGAGCCTATTCAAAACTTCCCAACTATGCATTATTTTCAAGTAATCATGAAAGTCCTGATGCGAAAGTCACAGAGGAATTAGTTTGGCAGGCGTCCAAGCTCCTCGCGGACAGTATCCACCGTCGTAATCTTGAAAGTTGTGCGGGCGCAAATCGAGCCGATTTCTGTCCGGATCGGGATTGCACTGACCAAATTTTCACTTTACGACAGAAGAACAATTCTTTGTTTGGTAATTTCTGTCTTCCTTGATCTGAAAGCGACGTTCGACTAAATCGATCATGTAGCTGTGGCAACGTCACTCACAGGGGAATGTGACAGGGAGATTCAGTTCTTTGTTCTAATCGGTATATTCAAATAGCCGAAACGTAGTTCGCACTTACTGCGATTTTTAACCCGATTACATGACGATGTTCACCAAGGTTGTCTGCTTTCACTTCTTCTTCTGAACTTCGTCGTTGAGATGATAGTGGAAATCTCCCTACCTCATAAGAAAATAATGGCATTGATATTTGCACAGACAGTAAATTGTCTGGCTTAGAACATAGGTTGTACTATTGAGTGAAGACCCAAGTGAGCTGTAAATTTTCCTTGATCGTCTGGACAGTGGCGTAGGTATATCTGGGATGCCTTTCGCGTCTTTGAAGTGTAAAATGCCCTTGCGAAATTGAACTGTCCCGAGGCCAAACGTGGATGTTGCAGAATAACTGGATGAATTAGGCACATTTAATTGCTTGGGTAGTTGAAGTGTCCTCGCGTATACAAAAGATTCCATTGGCATTTACTAACGTGAAGCCTCTGTGGCATCACCGTGATATCCGTTGCTCGTGCAGACGTCGAGTGCATACAGTATCAGTGAGGCCGGTACCGCATTACGGCTCATAAGCGTGGCCGCTGAGGAATGAAGATGTGCGAGGACTGTTAGTGTTTGGGCACCAATGTCATCGTAGTGCCAGTCGAATATGACGAGGGAATATTGTCACTAACTGGACTTTATGTTCCAATCTTTAGAAGAGTCACTGAAACAAAATAGGTTAAGATGGATGGGACATATATTATGCATGCCCACGGGACAACTGTTTCATTGTTTGACTTCTTCCAAGGCAAATATTGATTGGAAGATGAGCCGAGGTGGCCAGTTGATGACTTGGTTAACAGGTATGAAACTAATGGACCAGCTCGAACAGGTTCAGTCAGATTACGAGTTGAGATCCACGAAATCCCCCGAGGCGTTGATTGGAAATAATATTTGGCATTGCTCAGGGCCTAAATTGGTGACATTCTTGTAAATGAAATCCCTTATCTTCCATATGCTAGTTCTCGTCCTCTTTCCCTTCGCATTGACGGTGCTGTGGAGCGGCGATCAAAAGCTGAAGCTAAATTATCGATTGTACAAAAATGACCTGAAGCATTATTCTTAACGGTGAAATTAATGTTTTATACGGTAGACACTGAATTCAAGTTCAAGATGCAATTGGAATGGTCTTCTTAGCTGTCTTGGTCCAAAATCCCGATGTCTGTCAATTTTGTTTTATTGGCGTCAGACCCAGTCGTGACGTTCGGTTCCGGAGTCCTAAGCCATCCAAGTTACTGACGGCCCATGACAACCTATTGGCTGCATTACCAGTCTATGGACGTATCACTGTCGCTCCCGCTCAACGTCTTGTTGGTCACGTCATTCTTTACCCATTTCACTCTGCGCACCTAGAAAACGTGTGTACAAAATTCCGTGTGTTTGCACATCGTTGGATGAATGCACGTGTGCACGAGACTATCATGAGCATGAACATTCACAATTTGATGGACCATCATCATGAACATCAACTGTGTGCGTACACACGTGCGATGAGGCATTCATTCTTCACCGACCTTTCTATAGATCTGTCATCTCCAGATTAAAGCAAGTGAATCGATGAGAAGCCAGAGACACGAACTTTCTGATATATAAAATTAGTGCTAAAGTCAAGTTAGCGGCAAAACGAAACCCAAAATAGCGAGTGGAGTTTATTGAGTACATCAAAAGTTTACTTTCAAATTAATACCCTGCTTCAGGACATCCCGAATTCATTTCAATTCAGTTTTGTGAATGTGACGCTCACGAAAACGAGGCACATTTCGTGTACCGCAAGCCCCTGAGATCCATTTGTGCTGCAACAAACAAAACTCATGGTTCCTTTGTTGACATAAAAAGAAAACAGGAAGATGTAGATCCCAATCCCCGTGTTCATCTCGGATATTTACATAGTAATTGTTTCCGGACCGTTTGTCATTGGTAGTTGGCCGTGAAGAAGACCGAAAGTGATGATTTGTCAGGAAGTTCCGGGAGACTGTTTTAATGGGCCTTAGGAATCTGAATTCCGGAACTGGCAAATCGCCACTTTGCCCAGAGTTTACACAAGCAATCCAAAGACCAAGCAAATCCTCTTTCTCAGTCCAGACAACCCTTGAGATAAGCAAGTGGATGGTAAAACTTAGTAATTTCTAATAAGTATAATTTCAAACAGAACTGATTCAAGATTTAAAGTTTCTTCTTCTGAATAAAATCTTTTTCCCAGTGAAAATTTGAAGATTCTCGAAACATTTTAAGCATTAATCGTAAAAAGGAATCACCAAAACGGTTCGGCCGAAAAACTCGACTTACGATAACAACCGGAAAATTAGAGTTTTCAGTATAAGGCGGCACCATACAAGTAGCTGTCTGATATTCAGCCCCATACAAAGCCAGTAACGAAATTTCCGGAATGCCCTTAAGGAACGCTCAGAGCATGGCTGTTTTCGTCTATGCTGGTTTAGTGGCTGAAATTTTACAAATTATATCTTTGGCATGGAAGCAGAGCTAATTGGTTCAGTGTGAATATGATATGGAAAGTTTTCCGCACATGTATCTACTTTTTTATGGGACTGGGTGCAGGTTAACCACTCGTAATTTGAATGGAACAAAAATTTGAATAAGAATTGATGCAGTTTGAGCTAAATCTGCAAGATTCCCGGTTATTCTCTCATCTAGTTAAAAAGTGCCAACAAAACCAGTATTTCCAGGCTTTCATCCCAGGCTGCTGCTGATACCGACTGTTGGCAAACTAGCTGGAGCCGGTGCAGCCCATCCTGATTTCTCTTTAAGCACCTTCAAAAAGCTACATGCTGGAACTCGCTACTGTTATGTTATTCAGTAGACAAATGTTAGCAGGTAAATAAGTGAACGTTTGCAGAGCGCAACTCGACTGCACTTAAGATACCTAATCATCTCACTCTACAACTACCAATGTGACTTGAGAGTACTTGACAGTTACTCATTAAATCTTTTTGCTGAACTGTAGGGTTCGATCCCCGCATTCGCAAAAATATCGCTTTATCAAAAACGTTATTGCCCGAGGGAATGGAATCCAAAAAATTGCATCCTAAAGGTTAGTCGCCGTAACGGAAATGCCGGTCCATTATCACCTCAGCCGAAAAGGCTGATTTCGACAAATATGTATTCCTGCACAACAAATTACATGGTACGCCTTTTGTCCCATTACCTCAGTATATATATATATATATTATGGAGAGAGGGCGAAGGGTTAAAGAAAAAAACAAAGGGTACATGGATTTACCATCAAGAATAAGCAAAGAAGAGATTCGGCAGTTTCACTAAGCACACAAGAACTGATGGAAAATGAAAAACGCGATCAGCGAGACTGTAAACGAGCTGTGAAAATGCCCCACTATGTGGTATTTTGAGGTATTCACAGTCCCTCTTATCAAAACAACTGGAAGATCTCTAGCTATTTACACCAATGCCGGTCTTTTGCGTACCGGACATAGGGGGAAACAAGTTGGAACTATTTGAGAAGCGGTTCCAACAAAAAAGAAATAAAGTAATGTACGTCAAATATGGAAACTAGAACACCATGGGCACGGTTAATAACTGAGTTGAACCCGTGCAAGTGGGCGCTAAAAAGTGAACCGCAATAAAATTCAACACAGTTGACTACCCAGCACCGGGAGACCGCTGTTCACAAACCCAGGGCAACGAGGCACACCTTTACTCATGAAGTCAGAATCTTGATTTAATAAACCACAGTCACTTAAGTAGTCCGTTTTTCGGATAGCAGTCAAAACAGATCAGTCATTTATTTGAATGTAATGTGTTCCGTTCTGGCCCAGTGCTAATGACCCTCGCCTTTGTTCTTAGAGGCGTTATTTTTCTTGTGATGACTTAATCGTTTTGGTTAGTGTTTCAAGCCCTGTCTCAACATTTTGGTCCTCTTGAAGCCATTCAGGGGTAATGCCGTGAAGATTCCACTAGGTAATGATATTCTGCTCAGCCGTCGCGGTTTTTTCCAGTACGATAGTTGCCAAGAGCTTGTTCACTAACAGTATTCGCCAAAATAGCAACGGTCTCAAATTACTGGTTAGTTTAGATGTCGTAAAAGGCTAACCGCAAGCGTCCAAATTCAATGTTTTCTAGAACAATGAATGCAGACGAGAAATGCTCTGTAAACAAGACGAAGACGGAGTTGAAAATAGAAGTACTGACGCAACAGACAATCTACGAGATCATCCTGTCTTTCATGGCACGCATCTTTTTTCCACATTAAAAGCCAAAATATCTAACAACATATGGACACGTTATTTTCAACAGGAAGACAAAATCGAAACAAAAGGTACCATCAGGTATCACTTCTTGGTCAACCAATCGTCAGCCCCTGATGGAAGACATTCACTAATCAACCAGGAAACAGTATTCTGCAATCTGCATTAATAAACTGATTAACTGTATTTAGTCTCTGACCTCGGCCTCACTCATCAACTGAAAACGATAACGTATTTTTAAGTTAATGCTCTTTCTACTGTTCCGACACAACTGCAGATAAGCGGACCTAACTTCTTCTGATGGACACGCCATTATCACCCATCGTTGTAGGGCGATATAATGTCTCGGACAAACCTTGCATCGAAGTAGCACCACGGACAGAATTTTAGCGTACTGATACTTAGGAAGTGATTTGATCGGTCTATCTCCCTGACACAAACGACCCCCAGCCAATTACAACGCAGTGAGCAACGCGTGAAGAGAAAGGAGGATACGTTCTACTTTAATGAAGTCCTAAGCACGTAACCCGAGTATAATTGGGCGAACATCCTTAACATCCTATGCACGATTGTTGAAGCTATCAACGACTCTCTTTCGAGTATTTTTTAGTTTGTTGTACTCCTGAACTCAGGTGCATGCCTCAAATAAGGATCACCACGTAGGCGATGACGCAAACCACGCCAGGGAGTGAAACGACAGGTATGTGACTAAATGGTTGGACATTACGGGTTTAACGTTAAAGGCCGTAAAACTGATACGGTAGCATCTGGTTAAGCATCACATAAACAGCAAATGAAACAGCTGTTTTATATTTCGATTTGCGCGATCGATAACTTCGTCGACTTTATTCAGCTGGCTCGATTCAACCCCTTTGTTTAATCAACAGGAACGATTTAATGTTATCTGACTGGTCAGCACGACTGTTCATTATTTGTCAGAACCAAACAACTTTCACTGATTCCTTCAAACCTAAGCTTATTACCAGGCTGCCTCTAGTCTCTCGGGCTCAATGTCTCTTCCTTCGTATTCATTTTGAGTGAGGGTTCTGGTGGCCTCTGAAAATCACTACTGTCAATTTGTCTCTGAACTAAGGCGAGAGGTTGATTCCCACCATGACCCCTGCCATCCGGTCGATCAGATTCCTGGCCCATGCGACATTCACCTGACTCCGAAGGGATTTGTTAGCCAGTCCTGTTTTCCGGACACAATCCGGCCTTACTGTTGCACGACTCACCGTGAATTTCTTGCATCGGCTGATGGCCGCACCTTACAGCAGCGTCATTGAGGATATTACCAGAGACCGAAGGAATCCTACATCGTGCCAGCATAAAATTACTTGTCAATTAGTTCCTGTCGTAGTGGCACGATACTGTCAACCGTCATTATCTTAAATTCTGGATACTTATGGTCAATGGATCAATGGGAATGTCCGCTCATAGACTGCAACACTACAGCGTGCGTCATGATATGAGGTAGTGAAGTCTTTAGGAATGCTGTTCGTGTCAGATTGAAAAACTGGTTTTGCCTCCTAGAATTACCGCAGAGAAGAGCAACCTTAAACCCTACAGCTTGGTAAATCAAATGAACTCCACCACTCATGATTAGCATAACTGCAATCAAGAACAAAGCGTCAATTAGGACTCCATCCAAATGACTTATTGTTCAGCATTCAATAATCGTATGACGACTGCCTATCAGCCTCGTTAACTTTCGATCCCGTTCCGTGTACGTTCTTAAACTGACATGCTTAGTCGGTCTGCCAGTTATCAATTAAGGCCAATCTTGTTTGTGACACTTGGCACAACTGAAACGAGGGAATTGTAGGCGAATGTTTGGAATTGGACTCGATCCATCATGTATGCCACCTGGGGTGTTTGCATCGAGTCCTACAAACGATTTGATTGAAACCTGGAGAAAGGCTACCCAAAGTATCCGAACGTCGGTCAACCACATGACCTGATGACAGCGCCGTTAATGATGTGTGAGATTCTGAATGACGTTATAAAGGTTTTTATCGGGTCCTCATGTGATCTTAGCATGAGTAGCACTGATGTGGATGAATGCATGTTATCGCTTCCTTCAAGAGACCGAACTGGCACGCAGACAAAACTGACAGTTTCAAATACCCTGAAGACTTTGACAAGAGCAATAACGCGTATTAATGGCGAATGAGCTGCACCGTGCAAACTTCAAGCATTTGTAGCAATGGGCAGATGGAGTGTCCATTTACGCCAACCCGGGCATTAGGACGTACAGCCTTCCCATAACTCAGGTTCCTCTTTGCAAAGACGGTAGAAGTGGCGAATCGATCGCTGGTTGCTGGACTGGACAGCTTTTTTTATAGGACAGTGATGATCTAACTCCGATCAACCAGAAACGCAAATGGTAAACGACAAATGTGCCTTTAAAAAGTTGGTATATGCCCCATTTACCATGGGGATGGTAACCTGGGCGACATGACGACTAGTGAAGTAGGTGTCTAAGATACCAGGCGGCACGTGTCACAAGGTGGGCTCGAGTCCCAGTGGTGACAGGGATGTCATGCGACTCACTTAATGGAGGGTTTGGTTGGATTTTATCTGATCTATCTGCTGTTATAAACTAGCACACTGATTTGGCGGGCTGCAGATCAGGGACGTCACACTAAGAAGATCAGAGGACCCGCTGCTCACTGGCGGTGGACGGCAATCGGCAGACGCCCGGCTTATTATTACGCCTGACTTTTTAATACTTTATGCCGTGCTATGTCACTCCAAGTTTTAGGGTCTTCATTTTCCGGTTCCTCTCTCACTCCCCGTAGTGAGTCGTAACGCTTTTGGGGTATGTTGCTTCCATCATACTTATGCGCAGAACACGTAATAAAAAGGGGTCTAAAAAGAACACTACACTCTGTAGGAACTAGCCTGGTGGTTTATTGAGGATGGCTGCAAACGCAACCAAACATTCACGTTATCGGTAGCTCATCGTAGTTCATGGCTGGTTGGTGAACTACTTGGTCGGCGAAACAAGTAAAGAATTAACTTAGGAGTCCAAAGCCTGACTAAAAAGCTTAAAGTACAAGACAGTGGGACGAACTGGGAGTTTCATGCCTCATAACAGGCAGTGACTGATTACTTAATTCATATAAGCTTTAGATGAAGCCAAGCATCTTGTGCGCCTGGTTCGCCATTCCACAACAGATTCCGGTAAGCATAAAGCCGATTCATGAACTCCCTGAGGTCAGTTTCAATTTAAGATCTAGCCATTTCTTTCAGGCTGACCCTCGGTTGGCCCGACGGAGGGGGCGGTGGGCATTCGCCCTCGTTCACCTACTTTGGCGGGAACATTACCACGACAATCCTTTGGACCAAATTACCTTAGATAATCTGAAACACTGTTTTTGGGAAGCTTTTAGAATAATCAGCCATCACGGAATCCAAGACATATATACACCTAACCATATTGAGATATTTGGAAGCAACCTCCCATTTATTACAGAATAACTGAACAAAACCGGCGTCAAAGTGAAACAACCTGAGCTATTTCATCATCGCAAACAAGTAACAAAAACCTCCCTGAAACAGCATATCCTCCGAATTGTTCTTATCATCATGGCTACAACAGTGACATTTGATTACCCATACACTCCAGATCAAGCAATTTACTTCTCTCAAAATATCATGTCTAAGTACTCGCTTTCATTTATGTTACAGGCAGCGATCTCGAATGCATTCGCCCGATTTACTTCAAACGATATCTGGCTAGGAGGAACAATGTCTAAACCTAAACCGAATGAGTTTGCTTTGAAGTGGACTGATAACAAGCCGTTCGACTATCAACGCTTTGAACCAAAAGAGCGTGAACGTTGGCGAAGCTTCTCCACTCTAACCAACCGTGGGTGCATACGAGCTAGTCTTGAACATTCTCAGCACGGGAATTGGAGTGTCGATTCTGCACCATGCCTTGAGCCGCGGCGTTTTGTCTGTTTACTGACAAGTGGAACCGATACCAAACAACTAAAAAAATGTGACACAGGGCAGGCCGATCGGATGGACACAGTAAGCGATTTATTGGAATTAATGCTCAATTCTCCCGTGGGTGCGCGGACCTCGGGAAATTCTAACACTGTCGCGAAACTTCCCTCGTTAACATCACCATCTCCACAACCAGTAAACGATACGAAAAAACCGAGCGCGCCAGCGGAGACAACAACCACGATAGTAACAACGACAAAAACGGCAACAATAACAACAGCCATCAACAACCCAGAGAAACAAACAACCGGTGTGAAAGTGACAAATGAGAATACCACAACCACTCCGAAAGACTCAATTGTGATCAGCACCACTATTCCGCCCACGAACATCACCACTGCAGGAATATCACAAAACCCAGTTCAAAGCATGTCAGCCTCTGAAGCAAAACCAAACATAACAACGAACGGGACAAGTTCAACGACAAGTGAGAAATAACTGTGGACATAAGGCAACATACAAACAAACAATAAAAACATGGTCGACTTACTGCGTCGGATGCATGGCATATGTTATCCTTGTCAATCAGGCTAGTTTTTTCAACCGTAACTTGTTTTCAGCACTAACCTGAATAAAATTTCCTATTGTGTGTAGAATTTTCAATTCATTCTCGTCACACTCCGAAATTAAAGCATGTGATCCGGGAAAAGTATTTTAAATTCCGCTCGTAAAATCAAATACTGAACGGGTAAAATTTGCCATGGAGTTCTAGTCACTGAGCTTCGCGTTTCGGCAGTTCGACTGATGATAAAACGTTTGCGACTCAGAAACCAAGCATACTGATGAAAAAGCATCACGAAACCCAAGAGCCTATACTAAGACTAATATCAACTGTCAAAACCATTTAGACAGTGAAAACAAATATCCGCGGCATACAGCCTCCAAGAGGCTCGTGATATCAGCTGCAGCCAACAAAAAGTAGGACTTGGTTGAAGTACTTTTGTGACCATCTGATGCAAGCTCGCTGGGTAGATGCGGTGTATTGCATTATCCCACAGTACCACCTGGATCAAAGTGCTCACATTGAATGAACCGAAATTCGGAGACTGATGAGGCTTGAGAAAATGTGAGCTACCAGAGTGGAAACCATTCACTACACTATTTGACAACGAACGGCTGCGAGTATTAAATGTGCCATCAGTGGGGACACTTTGGGTACGCAGAGGGGTCAAATGCATCCCCTGCTTGACTTGATCCCACTGTCCATCTACATTGCTGCTCATTGATCTCAGTTCCTCGGATAGTTTCTGTTCGTAGCTGTTGCGAACAGCCGAATCACATAGACGTTCGACGGGCCAATCGAGTTTGTCGCATGTGTCAATGGCAGTAAAATTCGCATTGAAACTGACGCATGATTTGATTAAACGTATGTGGTCCAGTCCGATGTACAGTTCTGGACAAAACCGCGCCAACGGTAGCTTACTGCAATATGGTCTATCTGACTCAGACCACCTGTCGAGCTAGAATGTCAAGGCGCAGTCTCGCTGTGACAGCTAATTGTCGATAAATTTCCCGTAAGATTACTCAGTCCAGATGGTCAAAAGGTCAGGCCACAGCGCTACTGCCGAATGGTGGACTCTGGTGAATAAACAACGATGTAGAGGTGAAGAATGAACGAACTCGTAAATGCAGTAAACTCTGCATCATGTCCATGGTCGTCTTTCGTCTTCGTTGTTTTTTCTATTAGGCATGGTTCTAAAGTATATATATATACGTATAATTGCAAAAAATGAGAAGCATTACCATAAAACAATGATATTTTCTACTGACAAGGCACTGTAGTGTCAGCTTAACAGTTACTTTGAACACAACACATGGCAAACTGAATAATCGCAAACAGTTCAGCTTCGATACACCTCAGTTTTGTTCACCGCTATCACAGCAAGTTAGAGATGACAACGCAGAACAGGGACTCTGTTGATAACGCATATGATATTGTGTTTAATGTTTACGAATTCAGTAGTCTGCTCACTCGATTATCCGGTGCACGCAAGAAACCGGTGACAAAGAGCGAGACGAGAGATGACAATGACAAAAGCAATTTTAGATTTGTCATCGAAACTAATTAGCCTATGTGTACCTCTAACCGTTGCGTACCGAGGAGTGTCAGCAGAGCGTAGCAAATCAATTATCATCTTCTAGGGATCCATTGTGCTTTTACAGAAAAAACAGCGTACCTTAGCTAACATAAGTGTCATTTTTACATACTTCGTAAAGATTATGTACAGAGTTAATGATCTTATCCTGAATATTTGTTCACAAATGCACTAAGCCAGGTCTGTCACCGTTAGAAACAGACGAAAAAATCCATAGATAATGATTCCGACAAGAAGAGCGTTAAAAAGTGATGTCAGCTCGTCAAGAACGTCTTTCCACGAATCCAAACGCCCGAACAGGAATGACAAACAGAATCGCAATAATCCTCTGCGTTTACGATGCCGACGACGAACCCCACGTCCAACTCGCAATTCGGAACTTTTGGAGCAAGTAGAACGTGTGCGATCTTGTGGAGGACTAGCGCGAAGTTGACTCACACTGGTAATCAGACTGGCATTATCGCTATCGGATGCGTCTGACGAGATGTTGTTTGAGACGCGAGGTTCCGTCGTGAATGAAGGAGCCCAGGGGGTATTTCTAGACTGGGGTGGCCAAGTCAGCACGGACGGACGAAAAGCAGATCTCGGAGGAGAGGAACCAGTAGAGATCACTGTTTGTGTGGTTCTGTTGGGCGAGTACGAGCAATTGGAAACCGGCGATGATAATGACCGATGGTCAGCTGAGGGACCAGATTGACAGCTGGAAACGCTTGCCGCATAGCCACTTACTGAAGCACATGAGACATTTGGATTTGCGCAACTAGGCCAGGCCTGCGTCAGCGCACGACGTTGATTTCGCCAATCATTCGAACACGAAGTAAGCCAGGCTTTTAAACCCAGCATAGCGCCAGCAATCAGAAGCAGAACAAATACAGAGAGAATGATGACATTTGGTGAGATACGGGTCTGAGGCAACAAATGGAAAAAGCTAGACTTCGAAAGAATATCAGGAATAACCGGCGCGAGTGTATTTAGTGCAAACAGCAAAATGATCGCATCCATCAGTAGGACAGAGACGTGAAAGTGTGATCCAGAACGCTTCCGAGATGGGGTTGAGTTATTTTGCACGGAAACAATAATCAAAGTTAGTTGGAGAATAAACAGAAGCAGGCTGAAAGCAAGTTTTCCGATGGCCGGCAATGTGCACAGCGATGTGTAATGTGACAGTCGAAAACAGTGCGGTAATATCAATGAACGCAGAGGCCGGTGGAGCAGCAGTAATTGAGCTATTCGACTTCCCAATGAGCGGTCTTGTTCCCGAACGAGGCAAAAATGATTCTCCACTGTATTCAACAGTGGTTCAGACAACAGAATAGCCAAACAAGATGAGATAGCCACGCGCATCAACCGACACAACCACCGAGGAAGATGTTGCGGTTGGTTTATTTTACGAGCAATTGTATCCCCAGAAATCTTCACATCCGAAGTAGGCCAGTGTCGCTGAAACTTGCGCCACCAGTCCAAGAACGAAGGCAGAAGATGCGAATCAATCTTTAAAAAAGACGGATCACATGTGCTTTAGCAAAAGAAAATGGCGCGCTTGAAAATCGTATTAATGAGGGCGATAAACAATAGATAAAAAGAATGATACATATCCGAAATCCCTTGCGAAAACTCTCCAGTGGTGGACGTTAATCTGCTGTGCCCCAGCCCATTACCACATGCCACCTAGTGGGACCTTACACTATTCTGCACCACTCTAGGTTTTAGGGTCGCTCCTGCCGGTTTCCCTCCTGGTGTAGTGGGCCCTAGTGCCTACCGACATGCCCCTGTCACTGCCTTCATCCGTGAGGTGTCATTAAAAAAATGGTGTTACTGGTGCCATCAAAAGACGCAAAATCCTGAGTAGGTGATATCGATTGACTTTACAAGTATACCGGCTTAAAAAATGTCCTGGGAGAAGAATGGCAAAAGTGAGAAAGCGCATACAACGCTGCCAGTCTAAAAATAAGTGTCGCAGTTTTCAAGGGTACGTGCATGTTTGACGAGTCATAGTTTGGATCGAAGCGTCACAATAGACGTTATGACAGTATACGTCTTGTAACCTATATACATACATATATATATATATATAACACGAGTATGAAAACAGGCGTAGCGCCAAAACAACACTGAAATAGAAGTATATGAAAAACGGATGCAAGAAAGAGATACAATAAACAGCAGGAAATGAACACCGCTTTCAAAGTACATATTCGGTGATTTTGTTTGTCTACCGCGAGGCATGAGTTCAACAGGCAGACCAAAGAGCATTCACGACTTTTCATTCGGTTCTCACCCCTATCCGTCAGCTTTCCAAACGAAAACAATCCTCATCTCTCGGGCTCCAACCAAGAAGACTGGAAGAACCAACCGAGTTTAAATTGGAGCTAACTTCTTCAATCATGTGCCAAGTTACAACCTGAACCACACCGGTAAAACACCATAAAAAGATGGACGATGTCCAAACACAACGTGCTCGAGCCAGCGAATGCGACGTCAAGCGAATACCTCAGCCAGTGGACGACTGTCTGGGCCGAACACACTCCTACTGAGACATCCTGGCCCAATCGACAGCCAACCGCAACAAGCGGCAGACGGGTTTCGCGTTCTAAAACAACCGTATGAAATGCAGAACAGGACAGTTCCTAACTGGGAAAGCCGGATATCATATTAGCATCACAGGTGTCGCAAGGTTGCGAAAGCTGCTCTGGCTTTCGTAATTCGTGATCCAATCTCTTACCCAACACATCCATTAGGGGCACTAACATTCTCGAAGTGCTTAGGACTACTGACCACACCCATCATAATCATCATCATCATCATCATCGTCACAAACAGTTAGTTGAAGCAAAGACTTTTGCCAGTCATGAAGAAGTACGAAGATGCAAACCACATACCGTATCGGTATGAGTCTCGTTTTCACTGCCGTTCTAAAACCTCTTGTTCGTTAGACAAAAAAAGTCAAATGGATTAAACATTCGTCACTGCCAAATGCTCACCGTTCCGAATCCCGGATGCGCTGGCCAATTTGTTGGTAAGCGGGGATTCGCTGTCGCCCAACTCGTTACCACATTGACCTATTAAAACCTCACGTTGTCCTATGCCACGCCAAGTTTCACGGACATCGTTGCCAAGTCTGTGGTTAGGTTTGAGCAACCGGGTGGTATCGAGCCCATTGAGGAACTACAGATACCAATGGTTAGCCGATGGCGTGGAGATGGAGAATAGGAGAACTGCCATGTGTAAGGAACTGTGCAGTGTCGCCTTTTTTCTTCGCGCTCACTGTTATCGTCCTTCCCCATGATTCCGATGGCACATGAGTTGTATTCAAATTTGTGCAAAATATTACGTATATATATAATATATAATATATATATATATATTCCTTCAGTGAAATGACCCCAAAAGTCTATGAATAATGTCTGAAGGTAAAATAATAAAACAAACATCAGTAATAAAATGAATTGCAGTGACATTCTAATGAAAAAGGTATCCCACCGAACTGCACAATCGACTAATTGGTATATCATCTTCAGAAGAAGGAAAACAGAAACCCTGGAAGCCACAAGTGATGAGTCTATGCCTTGAAATATGACGCGAAGCAGAGGTATGAACACAGCCCGGAATGGATCGGAAGTCAACTTGATTGATACTGTGTGTAAGGGTAGTGGATGTTAAATCGTTATATTCGAAACCACGGTCAAAGGTCGGTACGGCTGCAGCGATATGACATTGATTTTGTCAATCGATAAAATGAGCAAAAAGCGACATGATAAAGTCAGTTAATAAAGATGGCCTGAATTAGCCAGAGGAATAATCAATCACCGAATGTTGAACAGAAGAAACTAATATGAGCGATTTGTGTTGGTTAAATAAATGGAGAATTTGCCTTCTGGATAATTTTTTTCACTGGAGTTAGTGGGAGCTGGCGATAACGAATCGGAGATTAAAAACCTGAATAACTGACAAGTTCCCATCAACGCAGACGTCTTCTTATCTCTCTGGCGCCACAAAACATTAGGTATTTGACAGATAATGATGCCCATGAGCAGTTTGAATGTGATAAGAATTCCTCTGTGGTCTTCATTGGGATAACTGATTCGGTAGTACAGTTGCCTTCATCCAACTGTTAGGAATATCGAAACAATTACGCAATAGGAACTGAAAGTTCCGTCTTATGTTTACGCTTGTCANGCCACAAGTGATGAGTCTATGCCTTGAAATATGACGCGAAGCAGAGGTATGAACACAGCCCGGAATGGATCGGAAGTCAACTTGATTGATACTGTGTGTAAGGGTAGTGGATGTTAAATCGTTATATTCGAAACCACGGTCAAAGGTCGGTACGGCTGCAGCGATATGACATTGATTTTGTCAATCGATAAAATGAGCAAAAAGCGACATGATAAAGTCAGTTAATAAAGATGGCCTGAATTAGCCAGAGGAATAATCAATCACCGAATGTTGAACAGAAGAAACTAATATGAGCGATTTGTGTTGGTTAAATAAATGGAGAATTTGCCTTCTGGATAATTTTTTTCACTGGAGTTAGTGGGAGCTGGCGATAACGAATCGGAGATTAAAAACCTGAATAACTGACAAGTTCCCATCAACGCAGACGTCTTCTTATCTCTCTGGCGCCACAAAACATTAGGTATTTGACAGATAATGATGCCCATGAGCAGTTTGAATGTGATAAGAATTCCTCTGTGGTCTTCATCGGGATAACTGATTCGGTAGTACAGTTGCCTTCATCCAACTGTTAGGAATATCGAAACAATTACGCAATAGGAACTGAAAGTTCCGTCTTATGTTTACGCTTGTCAGCTTCTCATCATCATCATCATCATCATCATCATCGTTCACCGTTAAACAGCATGGTAAGCCTCACCGACCGCTGCCTTTCCCCAGAGTTACACGTTGATATAAAGAGTGAATATCCAAGGGGAACAGGGAGTGGACCTACACAGGTGGGAAAATATAAGGTGCTGCTGCAGCCAACACACGAAACACAGCCTAACTGTACAAACGTACGTGTTTTCAATCATTCTGATTCGACAGAAAATGACAACACGAGTAGTGCTGGTCGATCCACCGAATCGAAAGCACCTTTCAAGTCGAGGAAGACCACGATCGTAGGGCGGCGGTGTGTATGGCGCGTTTCGAGTATTTGGTCAATGAAACCTCGACCTGGCCGAAATCCGGCCTGTTGTTCGCGGGTATTACTCTCGCGAATCGGTGTCAAACGGCGCAGCATTATCAAAGCTAGCACCTTAGTAACTATCGGAATTAAACTAATCCCACGATGATTGCTGCAGTCACTCCGTGTACTCTTCTTGAAGACGGGTATAATCAGTGACTCACTCCACGATAGCGGGATACGCTCCTGGTTCCAAATATCACGAAGCAAGGAGGTAAGTGATTTCATCAGCACTTCTCCACCCAATTTGAAAAGAACTGGGGGAAGTTCGTCGGGACCGGCAGCTTTTCCTCTCTTCAGAAGCCGAATATTCGACTCCACTTCCACTTCCGTTGGGGGATCAAGTGACACCTCCCAAGGATTCACAGCTCCAGGCGTCGGACTAAATACGATAGCGTATGACTAGTTAAGCTGATCCTTGAAATGTTCTGCTCAACGGTCCAGTCTTTCCTGTCTACCATGGATGAGCTCTCCATTCTTATCGCACACGACTTCACTAACCGAAGTTCGCCGCCCACCGCTGTCGCGTATAAGCTTGAACAGTCTTTGACTATTACCTGAAGCGGCTGCTATTTCTACCCTTTCGACTACCTTAACCCGCCAGTTTTCGCGGTCATTCCTAAGGCTTATGGTCAACTGACGCTGCAACTGCCGACGCATCTTATTCATTTCCTTGCAGTTGGGCAGCTCGTGTTTTTGCTCCATTATAATTAGCGACGCTTGAGAGATCCAGTGTTTTTGATGAATACTAGATCTGGGACCGCAGGCGAAATTCGCTGCCAAATGCATCGCCTGCTTAATTTGATCCCACTGATCGTCTACATTGCTACTGGTCGCAGTTCTTAGTTCCTCGGACAGCTTCTGTTCGTAGCTGTTGCGAACAGCCGAATCAGACAAATGTTCGACAGCCAATCGGGTCTGTGGCCTGCGTCAATGGCCATTCAGTTGCAGTAAAAAAAATCATTAAAACTAACGCAGGGTCCGATTCGACGTACGGGGTCCGATACGACCCACAGTTCTGGACAGAACCTCACCAACGGTAGCTAACTGCGATATGGTCAATCTGACTCAGTGTACCTGTCGAGTTAGAACGCCACGTCGCTGTGCGGCACGAACTGTGTCGGAAATTCGTACTAGATAGGAATAAATGATTATCTGCACAGAATTGGAGAAGTCTTTCTCCGTTGTCTGTTTGCTGTGCAGGCAAGGCGCATCGCCCGCCTAAACAGGACTCCGATGCATTCAGTTTTCCAACTTGTGCACGAAAGTCATCACTACAATTTCAGAGCCTTTGTTCTTCCGAAAAAGGATGACGAGGTTATCGTAAAATTCGTCTTTCTCCATATCACTGCTGCAGTCTGTTGGAGCGTATGCCGAGATAACAAATAAACTACGCTTAACACTACTATCCTTTCGGACGCCAACTGATCCCTGAAGTCTCATGGCACACAAGCGACCATTGACTGGGATCCAATCTGAAAGAGCTGCTTCAGCCTTCTCACTTATGAATATGCCTACACCGCGTTGACCCACAGCTTGAGTTGCTTTGTCTCCTGAAGTGTGAAGGAAATAACTTGACGAGACATTTGGCGCAGTTAGTTGAATCACTTTACTCAAATCCTGAATTCGTGTTTCACTTACGCAGCAGACATCAATCGAAAGTGCTTCCACTGTCACGCCTGTTGGCCAGTCTGCATTAAAGTGCGCACATTGAAGGAACCCAGATTCAGAGGCTGACGAGGCTTCAGAAAATGTGAGCTAAGAGACTGAAAACTCCCTACTACACTATTTGACAATGAACTGTTGCGAGTATCGGGCGTGTGATCAGTGGGGACACTATGGGTAGGCAGAAGGGGCGAAAAGATTGGGTTTGAGACAGAAGAGACAGGTTGAATAAGAGAGGTAACTGTGAGCAGTAGCATACTTGTCACTACCACCCCGCTCGATGCAATGCGCAGCGCGGTCCTGATTATCGTGCGCGACGACGGATGCAGTATGGAATTACTTGTAGGCGTGTAACTCATGGGGATTGATGAACGGGTGTTGCTAGGGAGTCCAGCCGCAAATATCACAAAACAAGTTGTTTATGACAATACCTCGTCACCCAGTTTGAGAGAAGCCGGGGGAAATTCGCCAGGACCGACTGCTTCCCCTCTTTAGTAGTCAAATGTTCTACTCCATTTCTAATTCTGTTGGTGGAGGTTAACCGACATCTCACAGTAATTCTCAGTTATTGACATCCAACTAAATTTGCTACCTCGCAGTCAGCTAAACTGCAAATTGAAGTACTCAACCCAACAGCCAGATCTCCTATGCTTGCGAAGAATGGGCTCTCTATTATTGCTTACCGTTCCACTGATTAAAGTTCTCCGCTCATCGGTGGCGCATATAAGCTTAAAAATTCTCTGCTACCTGAAGCAGTTGCAACTTTTCTTCTTCGATGATTTTAACCCACGAGTTTTCCCGGTCCTTCTTGAGGCTTACCGTCACTTGAAACTGTAGATGCCGTCGTAACTTATTCACCTCCTTCCAGTTGGGGAGCTGGCGGTTTCGTTTCATTGGGTTAGGGAACTCTTACGAAGTGTTGGGAGGGGGCAGTGGATTTACAATCGCAAACAAAACCTGTTGCAAGTGTACTGCTTGCTTGATTTTACTCCAAGGCTCATCTAAACTGCCGTTCGTCGGAATTCTTAGCTTGCTTGAGATATTTTGTTTGTAAGCGGTGAGAACAGCCCTATCCGACAGACGTCCTACGGCCAACTAAATTTTCGGTCTGTGCTGATAGCCGCTGAGCTATAGCAAAAACTGCATTAAAATTCATGTATAGCCCGACTTGATATGTGGACCAGCAGGATTTGCAGTTTTAGTAGCTTATTGTGATACGGTCAATCTGATTCGGAATACGTGTCTACTTATGACGTCATGTCGCTGTGCGGCAAGAAATTCATGCTATATAGGAGTAAACTTATTAGCACACAAAACTGGAGAAGCCTGTCCTCGTTATCCGTATAATGAGTGGATAAGATGCGAGGTCTAGTCAGAAAAGCTTTTGATGCACTAAGTTTCCAGCTTGGGCATTAAAATCACATACAATCATCAAGATGTCAGAGCATTTTCTTTCGCACATGAGTGGTTAGCTCATAATAAAACTTGTCCTTTTGTGTGTAAGCGTTACCTTCTGAGTCGAGTCGAACGCTGACCGACCCTTGGAGTCTTGTGACAGTTAACTGCGACCCAGTCTAAGAGGATTGCATCGGCCTTCTTGGACAGGACTATTTCCATTCCACGCTGATCCATGGCGTGAGCTGCTTCGTCTCTCGAAGTGTGCAGGAAATATCTTGTAGAGACATTTGGCGCAGTTAGTTGAATTAAACTACTTGAATCCTGATTTCCGTTTCATTGATGCAGCAGACATCAATCGAACGTGAGTCTACTGTCAGAGCTAAACAGGCCTGTTGGCCAGCCTGCATTAGAGTGCGCACATTGAAAGAGCCAGGATTCAGACACTGACGAGGCTTGAGAAAATATGAGCTCCCAGACTGAAACCCAGTTACGCCACTATTTGACGATGAACCGTTGCAAGTATCAGGCATGTTATCGGTGGGGGTAATTATGGTTAGGCAACGCGGGAAAAAAATTGTGAATAAGGGGGAACTCTGAGCAGTAGCTAACTTATAACTACCGATCGATCCCATGGAAAGGGCGCGATTCTGAGTATCCTGTGCGAACATAATTTTGGTATGGAATTCCTTGAAGACTCGTAAATCACAAGGAATAGTGGACGGGTACTTCTAAGGAATCCAGCCAGAGCATCACCTTATGCAGGAATAGGGTCAAAATCCATATTCTAACATGAAAACGTGGGATTTTCTGCAGATACGTAGATGAGGAAAGTGAAAAAAATGAATGGCAGAAAGAGCCTGAGGAGAAACCTGGGAGCAAAAAAACGCCATAAGCACAACTTCGGCTCTGCTCGGCCTCGTTCATGTGGATTAAACGTCCATCACTATCAAATGCTCACCGATCCGAATCCAGATACGCCCGCTAATTTGCTGTTAGATGGGAATTCGCTGCCACCCAGCTATTAAGATCTCACGTTGTTCTATACCACTCCAGGGTTTTGAGAACTTGGTTTATCGACTCGCCTTCAGTGCAGTGAAGCCTAGGAGCTATGAATTATGTCACTTCCACCGCGCTCATGTCTGAAGCATGCAATGGAGAAATAAATTTGAGCAAGTGGCAGATGTTCTAGTTCAACCTAGAAAGCATGTGGCTCCGGAACTGGCTACCTTCTGGTTCAGTTTTGACAACCGATAAAGGGACATTTTGTTTTCTCGCCTAACGTAGATTTAGAGATATATGGGATAGAAGATGACAAGCGTAAACATAAGACGGAACTTTCAGTTCCTATTGCGTAATTGTTTCGATATTCCTAACAGTTGGATGAAGGCAACTGTACTACCGAATCAGTTATCCCAATGAAGACCACAGAGGAATTCTTATCACATTCAAACTGCTCATGGGCATCATTATCTGTCAAATACCTAATGTTTTGTGGCGCCAGAGAGATAAGAAGACGTCTGCGTTGATGGGAACTTGTCAGTTATTCAGGTTTTTAATCTCCGATTCGTTATCGCCAGCTCCCACTAACTCCAGTGAAAAAAATTATCCAGAAGGCAAATTCTCCATTTATTTAACCAACACAAATCGCTCATATTAGTTTCTTCTGTTCAACATTCGGTGATTGATTATTCCTCTGGCTAATTCAGGCCATCTTTATTAACTGACTTTATCATGTCGCTTTTTGCTCATTTTATCGATTGACAAAATCAATGTCATATCGCTGCAGCCGTACCGACCTTTGACCGTGGTTTCGAATATAACGATTTAACATCCACTACCCTTACACACAGTATCAATCAAGTTGACTTCCGATCCATTCCGGGCTGTGTTCATACCTCTGCTTCGCGTCATATTTCAAGGCATAGACTCATCACTTGTGGCTTCCAGGGTTTCTGTTTTCCTTCTTCCGAAGACGATATACCAATAAGTCGATTGTGCAGTTCGGTGGGATACCTTTTTCATTAGAATGTCACTGCAATTCATTTTATTACTGATGTTTGTTTTATTATTTTACCTTCAGACATTATTCATAGACTTTTGGGGTCATTTCACTGAAGGAATATATATATATATATTATATATTATATATATACGTAATATTTTGCACAAATTTGAATACAACTCATGTGCCATCGGAATCATGGGGAAGGACGATAACAGTGAGCGCGAAGAAAAAAGGCGACACTGCACAGTTCCTTACACATGGCAGTTCTCCTATTCTCCATCTCCACGCCATCGGCTAACCATTGGTATCTGTAGTTCCTCAATGGGCTCGATACCACCCGGTTGCTCAAACCTAACCACAGACTTGGCAACGATGTCCGTGAAACTTGGCGTGGCATAGGACAACGTGAGGTTTTAATAGGTCAATGTGGTAACGAGTTGGGCGACAGCGAATCCCCGCTTACCAACAAATTGGCCAGCGCATCCGGGATTCGGAACGGTGAGCATTTGGCAGTGACGAATGTTTAATCCATTTGACTTTTTTTGTCTAACGAACAAGAGGTTTTAGAACGGCAGTGAAAACGAGACTCATACCGATACGGTATGTGGTTTGCATCTTCGTACTTCTTCATGACTGGCAAAAGTCTTTGCTTCAACTAACTGTTTGTGACGATGATGATGATGATGATGATGATGATGATGATGATGATGATTATGATGGGTGTGGTCAGTAGTCCTAAGCACTTCGAGAATGTTAGTACCCCTAATGGATGTGTTGGGTAAGAGATTGGATCACGAATTACGAAAGCCAGAGCAGCTTTCGCAACCTTGCGACACTTGTGATGGTATTTTGGCATCCGAATTTTCTGCAGTGGAGTGCTCAACAAGGTAGTCGTATGTGTACATTTTTGTTTTTCTTCTTCAAACACGAAGTAATGAATCATCTTTGGTTCTTCGGCATCCGCCCTCTTCGAATCACCGGTGCACCTACGTTGCAGTTGGCGACAAATGGTGGAACAACTAAGAAGAGTGGCGGTCCTACTGAAGAACTCCCTTCGTCTCGGACCGTGGCTCTGTATGTACCAAGCTGTGCTTTTGGTGGGCGCTCCAAACGCATAGTGGAGCGTCGATTTGATTGCGACAAGCTATCTGGCCTGATCCTCCTGGCAGTTTCGAAGCTATGATGACCGTCACTTAAAAAACAATGAGTATAGTTCGGTTATCAAGAATGCGTTGTAGTTCACTGGCTTAAGTAGTTATAGCCTGACCCACCGCGTTATTACACTATAGGCTTCTGCTGAGTCTCTGTGCCTTCTTGACGCATGCCAGTCCATCGAGGCTGCCAGCGAGTATGATGAAACATGGATCGCAAGGAGACGTGGACTTAACGCAAACCCACAGAGGTCGCGCAATCTGATGGTCTGTTATCTTTGGAGGTGGAACATGCTGTCGCCATGGGAAACTCCCGCAAGCTGTTTCATCTCATTCGAGCTACCAATAAGAAAACACTGGGCGTGGGCGAAACGATCTGTGAAGTGTCTTGCAGGCTGGGTGGAGAACTTTCAAGCAATTTTGCTGACCCTCAGCATGAGCCCCTCCCGTAACTATTCCGGCAAGCGCCCAGTGGCCTGTTACAACAGATTCACAAACTGAGGCAAAGATTCGCAGAGAAATCCAAGCATTGGGACGTCATAAAGCAGAGCTTCGATTGCCTTTTCCGAGCTGTTTTAAGATAGAGGGACGCAACTAGTGAGATAGCTTCAAATTTTGTTCTTAATGGACTGGTGTTCCGAGAAAATCCCCTCTTCTTGAGAGAAATCAATTGTTGTTACCATCTTCGAAAAAGGGCTCGCGCAATGAATCTGCTAACCATAGGAATACTAGCCTAGTCCCGAGAGCATCAAAGTTGCTTTCGCCCGTCATTCGTTTCAAGTTGTACAATAAGCATAAAGAGCGAATTTGAGAAAATAGGCTGGGTTTCATGCTGGCAGTGGCTGCATCGATCAAATTTTCACCCCCTGACAGGTGCTGGAGGGCCGCTTTACTTTTCAAAGACCCACGATCATCGTGCTCTTAGACATTCGTGTGACCTTCCAAACCGGTGACAGGTCTCCCTTGTGGTACTGCTTCGTGAGGAATGGAGTACCTAAAAAGTTTGCATCGTCTTACCCGCCATTGTGTTAAGACTGAAGGCCAGTTTTTGCCACCGTTTGTCGTCTTCAGTGGAGTATGGTAGTAACAGACCAATCACCAAGTGGCTCAAAGCGTAAAGTTGCCAGTGCCTTGGCTCTCAGCAAGGCGGTCATAAACATATTGTAGGTAAAAAAAACTGTAACCTGAGAGGAGCTCGACTACACAGTCTGCCAGATCAAAAACGGGTCACCCAGGAAGTCATACAGTGTAAAGTAGATAATAAATGGAAAGACAGGGTAGCCTAACAGTCGTCAAAGTAGTGTACAAAACTTCGCTAACTAACACGGGTACAGCCAACAAGTACCAGCGAGTACAGGACAAGGTTTGTTCGATAACTAAGACCGAGTCAGTTGCAATGCAACATAAGAACAGCAAGCGGAGTAGCACTATGTTTCCGTATATAATTTGTTTCATACCACGTTACATTAGCCTCTTGGTAAGTGAAAGGGTGCCAGTTCGATCTCGAATCATTCTGTTCATCATCGGACAGAAAAAGTGGATGGTTACCGCACTGAGCGACGTAAATCATGGTGAACTCTGAATTAATGAGAACTATCATTACCTACGTCGACAAGGAACCTGCGCTTGAAAAATCCAAGCGAAGAAAGGTAACTTCTTATATCCATACTGTCTACAAAAGGAACAAAGGAAGGCAAAATCCGGTGTCTGAACTGAAGGTAGGTTGCTACGACGTGAACCTTGGCAATAACGACCTAACTGCCCTATCATAATCCCAGAAAAGGCTGTGAACCAATGACTCATTATCGACTGTTTTTCACTGACCGTGTGTGCGATTCACGTCCGACGTGGTAGTCAAACAGGCCCAGCATCTTAGCCCTTTTAGATTGGATCCCAGTCAACAGTCGCTTGTGTGCCATGAGACTTCAGGGATCAGTTGGCGTCCGAAAGGATAGTAGTGTTAAGCGTAGTTTATTTGTTATCTCGGCATACGCTCCAACAGACTGCAGCAGTGATATGGAGAAAGACGAATTTTACGATAACCTCGTCATCCTTTTTCGGAAGAACAAAGGCTCTGAAATTGTAGTGATGACTTTCGTGCACAAGTTGGAAAACTGAATGCATCGGAGTCCTGTTTAGGCGGGCGATGCGCCTTGCCTGCACAGCAAACAGACAACGGAGAAAGACTTCTCCAATTCTGTGCAGATAATCATTTATTCCTATCTAGTACGAATTTCCGACACAGTTCGCGTCGCACAGCGACGTGGCGTTCTAACTCGACAGGTACACTGAGTCAGATTGACCATATCGCAGTTAGCTACCGTTGGCGCGGTTCTGTCCAGAACTGTGGGTCGTATCGGACCCCGTACGTCGAATCGGACCCTGCGTTAGTTTTAATGATTTTTTTTACTGCAACTGAATGGCCATTGACGCAGGCCACAGACCCGATTGGCTGTCGAACATTTGTCTGATTCGGCAGTTCGCAACAGCTACGAACAGAAGCTGTCCGAGGAACTAAGAACTGCGACCAGTAGCAATGTAGACGATCAGTGGGATCAAATTAAGCAGGCGATGCATTTGGCAGCGAATTTCGCCTGCGGTCCCAGATCTAGTATTCATCAAAAACACTGGATCTCTCAAGCGTCGCTAATTATAATGGAGCAAAAACACGAGCTGCCCAACTGCAAGGAAATGAATAAGATGCGTCGGCAGTTGCAGCGTCAGTTGACCATAAGCCTTAGGAATGACCGCGAAAACTGGCGGGTTAAGGTAGTCGAAAGGGTAGAAATAGCAGCCGCTTCAGGTAATAGTCAAAGACTGTTCAAGCTTATACGCGACAGCGGTGGGCGGCGAACTTCGGTTAGTGAAGTCGTGTGCGATAAGAATGGAGAGCTCATCCATGGTAGACAGGAAAGACTGGACCGTTGAGCAGAACATTTCAAGGATCAGCTTAACTAGTCATACGCTATCGTATTTAGTCCGACGCCTGGAGCTGTGAATCCTTGGGAGGTGTCACTTGGTCCCCCAACGGAAGTGGAAGTGGAGTCGAATATTCGGCTTCTGAAGAGAGGAAAAGCTGCCGGTCCCGACGAACTTCCCCCAGTTCTTTTCAAATTGGGTGGAGAAGTGCTGATGAAATCACTTACCTCCTTGCTTCGTGATATTTGGAACCAGGAGCGTATCCCGCTATCGTGGAGTGAGTCACTGATTATACCCGTCTTCAAGAAGAGTACACGGAGTGACTGCAGCAATCATCGTGGGATTAGTTTAATTCCGATAGTTACTAAGGTGCTAGCTTTGATAATGCTGCGCCGTTTGACACCGATTCGCGAGAGTAATACCCGCGAACAACAGGCCGGATTTCGGCCAGGTCGAGGTTTCATTGACCAAATACTCGAAACGCGCCATACACACCGCCGCCCTACGATCGTGGTCTTCCTCGACTTGAAAGGTGCTTTCGATTCGGTGGATCGACCAGCACTACTCAGTGCTCTCCACCGGAAGGGTATGCCATCGAAGTTTGTGAACCTGTTGCGAGCATTGTACTTGCATACGCATAGTCGCATGAAGGTATACAGCGAACTATGAAGTTCATCCGAAACGACTAGTGGCGTTCGACAAGGGTGTCCCATCTCTCTATTCTTATTCAACTTCGTCATGGACGAGGTGATGGAAGATGCTTTAGGAGGTCTCCGGGATGTAGGAGTCGAACTGGGAAATGGAGGGAAGCTATGCGACCTAGATTACGCAGACGACGTCTTGTGCCTGTTCGAGTCTGCGGACCATGCACAACGGGCACTAGATAGACTGTCGAGATCGGTTGCTCGGTTTGGCATGTGCTTTGCACCCTCAAAGTGCAAAGTGCTGTTGCAGGACTGGACGAAAGCAGTGCTAAACATGGTGCTGAGCGGAGAGGAACTAACCATTTTGGACCGTCTCATCTATATTAGTAGCTGCGTGTCGAACGGCGGTAATTAGGTGTATATCTAAAGCTCGAGCAGCTTACGCTGGACTGAAGCACTTGTGGCGTCGGCCTGATATGTCACTGAAGTTGAAAGACTGTGTGTACTGTGCTGCAGTGCGTTCAGTTCCGTTGTGCGGTTGCGAGAAGTGGAGTATGCGTGTGGGCGATATTCGTCGGTTGGAGGTTTTCGACTACCGATGTCTTTCTAGTATGACTGAGCCTGGATGGAGTGATCGGGTGAGTAATGTGGAGGTCAGGAATTCAGTATTGGGTGCCAATTCTGAGAATACCTTGTTTCGGCACATTAAACTTAGTAGACCACGCTGGTTGGGTCATGTGTTGCGCATGGCCGAACACTCGTCTACCATACCGTGTCCTATTTTGGGTTATTCCCACGGAATGGAAGAAGTCATCTGGGAGCCAAAAAATAACTTGGTGACGCGGAAATAGGAAATGTGCAGAGAACATAGGTAAAGTAGGTGTCTCACGCCTTCGTGGTTGGGGTCCGAAAGACTTGTCGACCTGCTGGCTGGAGACATTGAAGGATATGGTAGTGAACCGTGAACAGTGGCGATCGTGCTGTCATTTTCTGTCGAATCAGAATGATTGAAAACACGTGCGTCTGTACAGTTAGGCTGTGTTTCGTGTGTTGGCTGCAGCAGCATCTTATCTTTTCCCGCCTGTGTAGGTTCACTCCCTGTTCCCCTTGGATATTCACTCTTTTTATATCAACGTGTAACTCTGGGGAAAGGCAGCGGTCGGTGAGGCTTACCATGCTGTTTAACGCTGAAAGATGATGATGATATAACTTAGTGCCATAGAACCACATAAGGTGACACTAAGTCAGGTGTGGTAACGGGCCGGACGACAGCGAATTGTCGTCTACCATCAAAGTGACCTCTACGAGGTACTCCCTCGTAGAATAACACCATCGGCTGCAGGTTCCATGACTATGTTTCTCCAAGCAGACAACCAACCGTTTTGTTAGTCCACTAGAGGAGTGAGATCGAATATATTCGAATTTAACGCTACGACAACTAAGCAGTTAATCTGACAGTTTCTTTTGGAAAAGCGGAAGAGCCGGTAGGTAAACAGCTAAATTGCTACTGTAGAAAAGTCTCGCAAGTCCGGCAGAATAGAATGAAAATTACTGTCTAATCGCTATGGTGTCAACACAATTCTATTGTTATCGTGATAGCTTCCCTGAGTACACTTATGTACAGCGCACGATCAAGCGGCCTGACAAAAGTAATTGACCAAGGTGGATCAGATAAAATTTCAGTCGCAATTTGTAAGGTCCGTCCACGAAAAAAGTTGCTAGTACCAGACAATAATGTAAAATGTCTCAGTCAGTGGTGTTTGTTTGAACCTCACTTTCTTTATCTCTCCCTCTCTTTAAACATACCAAAAATAAGGGACAGGGACCGCGCTATTTCCAGAATAAATGCTGTATTTTTCTTACCTGAGAAATTCTGGCTGTCGTTTTCGTTTGGCATTCACGACAAAGAGAATAAATGCAATCCAATTTACGGGAGTACTCTCGAAACTCATGTTGCCACCGAACATCGTCCTTTGGCTCGAAAGAAGCTAACTTTTTAATTAGAATAGCTTGGTTCACGGCACACCGGTCACAAAATACATTCGACTGAGTGACGAATGGCTTCCGTGCCTAGGGAGACTTTGGTGAAATTCAGTGCTGACAGACTTACTCGGCTGGTGAGAGATGGGTTCAGGCTGGCATCATATTGTTCCGGAATACGAACATTGTAATCACCATCAGATTTAAACCCATTATATTGGTCACACGATGGACATCTGAATGAATTAGCCTCAACCCGAGGGACTCGTAATTCGTGACCACAAAACCAACAATCAACCAGCTTGACGCCAGATGCAGAATAAGATAGGACTAATCTAAGCACTATGGCTGATAGAAATAAGACGGCAACACCTCCAAGAATGACGGACGTTGGGTCATTCCCGAAAGCGTCGGAAAAACCGACGCCTCCGCCAACATTGAGCATGCTGTAGCGCATAACACCGAAAAGCCGCCTGACTTTCGAATTCTTCAAGTTGAATTCCCGTCCCAGTATCCCGCAGGCGCAGGGCCACTGCCATAGATCCCGACTCTTCTCGAAATTTGACGGTCTTCGTCTGGGCCAGAAACCACAGTTTTTGAGTGGCCCGGGTTCGAGGGTTCCGTTTACGCCTCGGTAGCAGACCGAGAACTTTGGAGTAATTTTGCTAACAATGGGGATATTTCATTTGATCTTCTGGTGAGAAGCTCTTCGAGGAGAAAGTCCAGAACTTGAGAAAAATGATTAAGAAGTGTCTAAATCAGTTATACGCTGATGGCGGTGAACTTGTCTAAAACCAGGGCATGCGTTGTAATCCTGTAGAAGGACGTGGATTTCTTCCTTCGGATCACTTGTTTAGCCAAACGTTGACCGCCCAGTACGGTTGCCATTTGCACGTAGCTGACATATGCTTCGCTCGCGCGCTTCTGCCAAATGTTTAAAATTCCCTACCCCTCCCGACTAACTTCCCTGTACTGGTCGAGTGTATGGGTTGTCAGAATTGCCGTCGTACGGAGCCGAGTAACGATGGCTCACATGTGGTCACAACGATTAAGGACAAGGAAATGTAAAAGGGATCTGTGTTAATACAATCGGTGTTGCAAACTAGTAAGCCCGGCGTGACTGGGTCTCTCTTCCTTTTGCCGACTACTGGGGTGTCGTCTCTCATGAGTAAACTTTACAGTTAATTATTTGCCGGTTGACTTCTGTTGTTGGTTGTTCATGTCCATGTTTTTATGCAGAATGCTGTTCAACCCATTGTAATGAAGCATTTTTTCAAATGAGATGCCACGTCCACAGGGCGAAAATCGTCGCTAGATCCGACAGTAAGGGTCTTGACTCAGCACATAATTTCCTCCAAGCTACCCGATCCTCAACCCTGGTTTACTTTATTTGAACCGAAGTTCCAGAATTACAGGATAACTCGCGACTTCAGTCATTGTAGATGAGTCGCTTACTGCATCCCTCTCAGATTAAAGGCGTCGTTATATCTTCCTGCAGTTATGAAGCATTGAAAGAGTCAATGATAACCTGGGCTGCCCCTACTGAAGATTAGCGCATCCGGCAACTGCATCAAGGAATCTATCTCGGGAATCGGTAGACCTCAGGGCTACTTTATGAAATGCTGGCCCTGAAGGGCGCACTGTTCGGCAACTGCCCGAAGTTAAGAAAGCTGTGGATTCAACGGCTTCCACACGCCAACTTCCGTTGATTAGTGTTACTCTCAGATATTCGCTGGAGGAGACTGCAGAAAATACCGATGACTTCATGTCGAGCTACAACTCAGTCACTTCCTCAATAAAACTTTTTCCGCTCTCCAGAGCCTCATACTCACATGCAGGGGGAGAATTCACAGCAAAATCGATCAGAATCGACTCGTCGTTGCAACGGCTAGTAGTAAATAAAAATCGGCTGTGAGATAGGTAGAGCCATCGTCGAGAAAGACGCAGTAGCTCCTCCATAATGAAACCCTCACTTTCACCAGCGGGCGATCGTTACCGCTCTGGTGATTTAGCGAAAGGTGCGACTTCGTGTGCATATTTCCCAACAGGAAAGGCGGAGACTGGTTTTCCGGTTCGTGGTTGCGGCGCACGATAGGGTCCTCTGCTTATTGTAACCTGAAATTCAAGGACTCTAAAAAATTCGACTATTCCTGATGGATACAGGGGCCGAGGTTAGCGTAATTACGGTGACTTGAATAATTCGACCGCTGTGCTCCGGGCTGCAAACTGAGCTGGTATAAATGCTTACGGACACCGTTTACTCACCTTCGAAGTGAATTATGCACTTCGTTCGTCATTCACTGTCGTCGACTTCCTATACCATATTACTGGCTTAGATGTCCTCCAGCGTTTCGACTCTCTGGTCAATGCTCGAGGCCGTGGCCATCAGCTGCCTTGCGGGACCTACAGGGTCGGCGTTCCCTATCGTTACGCGATCAATTATCTCCACCACCTCATCTCAGCGTTTTCCACTTGGGGGATCTTCCGTGGCATACATCTAGTGCTTACTTGCAGTCAGAACCCAAAGAGAGGACCGACTTACCAGAAGCGGCGGTGACCTTTCGGACCGTTCAAATTCGTGAGGATGCACTTCGGGCTCACCAGCGCACCTGAAGACTCCAAACACTTCATGGTCGAGGTCGTATGGGGGTGTATAAATGGACGGTACTTTAATTGCAAGCACCTACAGGACAGCAACGTCCAACTCACCGAAGCGCTCACTCTGATAGCCCTAACAAACATGGCGTAACGATTAGCGCTTTGAAATGTGAGCTGAGAAGGCCTGGCGTTACATTACTAAAGTACACTCTATACTCTTCGGGAATGTCTCCAATGGCGCACAAGATCACTATTGTCCGGGCTTAGTTCGCATCGACAGGCATGAACTTGTGCCGGCCTACTTAATTTCTATGGGCATTTTAACTCTAATTTCGAGGAAAGTATCACTTTTCTCACGGACCTGTCCCAGGGGGTTAAACATGCGTTTGCGTTTCCTGAAGCCGCGAAAACGGGCTACATCCGTCAAAGACGCTATCATTAGGATAACGGTACACGCACTCCCTCCCTACAGCACTCATGCGTATGCAAACCGACGCCTCAGACACCGCAGTCGGAGCCGGACCTCAACGGTACACCGGTGATTCTTGGATGTATTCGACATTCTTTTCCAGGCGGCCGCATGATGCACAGTCTAGATAGATCACTATCAACAGCGAGTTGTGCGCCGTCTTGTTCGCTGTTCGGCACTTTAGGCATGCATGAGACGACCACACGTTCATGGTGTTTACAGATCACAGACCGCTACAATCAACCATCAACCGTTATCCTACCCGCGGAATTCATCAATAGATGTTTATCCACATATCACTGTGGACAAGCCATGTCTCTAAGTATACATCTCTACAGGTACTGCACAATCATGCACAATCCAGCTTTCTTTCCCTCCAAATCCAAGCATCAATCACGACGTAATTTCACGAATCCTAGCGATAAACACTTAAATCGACCATTTTCACCAGGACTGCAATTTAGAACTTTAGACCATTCAATTTACAGGAACACAGAAAACATTTATTTGCGACGGATCTCGATGACGTGCAAGGACGGTGGTGCCAGCAGCTTACCGTTACCCAACATTTATTGCGTTGTCCAGCCTCGCTCAACAGTGAGTGACGGCTTCCATAAGGTGGTGAACTGCCGCTTTCCTTAGTATAGCTTCAATCGCGACGTGCCTCATTTTTTTGCTGTTTCATCAAAAGCTAAACAGCAGGAATTCTTCGGCATGCAAAAGATTCAATGGCCATGTTTTCCGAGCCCGAGGTGAATGTTCAACACGTTCGTGCCAATCAAAAATGGACTCGCCATCTCACGGATATGTATAAATTGGCATTTGCATAGACCTCTTCGCTCACTAGGCCAAGGCCATACCAATTCCCTGTCCTACGTCAGAAGGGGCCGCGAAGTCATTCTTGGCCGGCTGGGTTTGCACACCGGTTTACGCCTCTACAGTGGCCACCGACCGTGGCTCAAACTCCTAAAGGGCGTTCTCAAGTTTGCCTAAAACCCTGGGCTGTGAACAAATTAAAACGACTGCCTACCACACGAAAGCTATCGGTTTGGCGGGAAGTTTCCGTCGGCAACCAAAAGCTTATTTTCGGACCGGACCAGCCAGCTTAAGAGGGAAACTTTACCGTTGGTTCTTTGGAACGTTCGGGGCGCGTTTAAAGAAGAAATGCGCACCACACCAGGCAATCTTGTGTTCGGTCGTCTCCCCGGGAGGGTTGATGGCAGCATCCAGTACCACGCATTTCAATAATAGCGACTGTGCACAGGACATAAAACGCTTCACGCCAGTCCA